>VXBL01000838.1:1527545-1554759 GCA_013400195.1 Aramus guarauna | reverse complement strand
TCCCGTACGGACACTGGTTCTGCTCCCGTACGGACACTGGTTCTGCTCCCGTACGGACACTGGTTCTGGTTCTGCTCCCGAGGAGCCGGGAGCAGCCAGAGCTGTGCTGCATTGGTGCTGTTTGCCATCATCTCCCCTTCCACCTCTGGCCATGCCAAGTTCTTTGAAAACGTTTTTGAAAGCAAAGACTGAAAAGGGAAGATGGTGTTACATGAGCAGAGCCAGACCTTAGGGCTTGGAAAACGAACTGCAGACAGATTTTTTCTGCAATATGTATATAAAATAAATGTTTTCTGTTTCTGTATCACATGGAAGTAACTACACTGTACGTATCTGAAGAGAGAAAGTACTTAAAGCCCTTTGAAACGCCATGCCCAGCACAAGGCAAGTTGCTGCTACAGACAATACGTGTGTCAGAAGTACCAGCTCAAGTGCAGCTCAGGTTCAACAACAGACGGACAACACCTTGCTCTGCCACGGACCACACGCAACACGACAGGCTCGTAAGAGCTCCGTTTGGGTTCCACAAGTGCCTTTCCTCACTATGTCATTTGTAGCTCTGCCAACCTTCACTCTCAATGACTCGCAGAGATGCTTCTCCAGGGTACTGCCTGTTTTCACCAGCTGAGGAACAGCCCAGAGGCGACAGCAGTTTAGGGAAGGCCAGACCAAACTTTAGATTTAGGAGCGCAGAGAAAACCAAATATCAGAGACATGACTTTTGTCAATAAGCGCCAGTGTCTGAGGAAAGAAAGTGATGTATCACAGGAGGAAATCATTTAAGTTACTCAAAATTTCTATCGTGAACGCTTTTGTGCTCCCCTGCCAGAATCACAGTTTCAGAAGCTAGTTCAGTATGAGCACTTCTGTGCATTCAGAACAGTCAGCCTTTGAACAGTACCTTAACTACATGACACATGCCATCAGGTCATAATTAAAAGCAAAATATGCAGATAAGTAATGAATGACTATGACATCAAGAATGGCAAAAAGCAGCTCTTCATTCACATCCATACCGACATCACTTGATACAGATGAGAGCACCTTATAAGGTTAGGAGATGCAAAGCCAAAAGTCAGTGCTTTTGAGAAATGTGGTTTTTCAGGATAACCACAGTACTTGCACTGTCAAAATGCTTTTATTTACTTCTTGTAATTGCTAGCATTAGAGGCTGGAAAATCAAGTCTTTCCTTCCCCAATCTCTTGGCTACTGTGCAGTTTCCAGTATAAGCAATAGTCACATAAACTTCATCCTCGTCATTAATTGAGCTGATCTATACAGCCTGTCAGAACCAGAAGGTGACACTGGCTTCCTGTGCTCCCTCATGACTTTGGGTGCCCACTTAAGATAAGAACTTAATAAATGAAGGGAAAGGCTTAACATACCTGCTTTAAACTGTGGGCACTGTTTGGAGAGGGATCTTGTCCTCATTTTTCCTTTATGTTACACATTATTTACTAGATCCCATCAATAAGAGCACAAGTGCAGCTAGAAAGAAGACAATGCTGCAATTCCTCCTTGTGCCATTAACCACAAGTGTGGGCTCTCCTTTTCTTCAGCCTTCATGGATCCGTCAGCAAAACTGCTATTGCACTTTATTTCTGGTGGCACTGGAGGAGTCAGAGACAGCAAAACTTCATTTTCAGAGCTCCACATTCAGTTTGCAGTGCTGACACCTAGAGTTAAGCTTTCTACTTTGTAAAATAAATGGGTTTGATTTGCAGCTACACAAAGATGAAATGTACATTTCACAGTGTCACTTCAAAAATTATCAGTATTCAAAACATCTCTGCTTTCCATTTAGGAGACAAACTAGTTCTCATTCATCCAATACTTCAGTTTATCCAAACAACAAGCAAATCCTGGGCAGGGAAGAAATGCTTTGTTCAACATTCTATAATAATAGCATGAGAAAACAACAAAGCGTACATGCAGATATGACCTCTGCCCTTTTTCAAAAGTTTTTCCACACTAACCTTAGGCAGATTATTTCAATCTACAACCTAGCTTCAAGCAAAACAAAAAAGCCTCCATTTGGAAGTTTTTAAGATGAGAATTCACACTGCCTTGAATGGGAGGATGAGGTGAGCATAAAATGTCTGAATAATCCCTTAGTAGTTTAATAAAAGCCATTAAGAAATCACTAGAGTGGTTGCTACGCTCATAAAAATCCAACTAAAGAAAAAAATTTCTATTTGAACAAGACACTGGCACAGGCATTTGGCTTGTTTCTCTTCAATTTGAAAACATTGGTGCTGTTTTTTATTGCCGATAGAAAAATACAGTTGAAAGTACAGATTTACCCGCAGCATAGAATCAGAGAGAAGGGGCGAAAGCATCAAAGTCATTGCCAATGGTAGTCATTCGTCACTACACTGTGTGAACTCTGTGGATAAAGAGGCTTGTTCAAGCTTATTTGCTGAAGTGCAGCTCAGGAAATGGTGGGCCCTAATATTAAAAAAAAGAAATAGTGCAAAAGAGCAGAGGAAGAATAGGAGTGTAGACACTGGCAGATTAGGGCTGAGAGGAAGTGCAGGGTCAGTACAGAGTCAGTAAGTGAGAGGTCAGAAGAGAACTAGCTCTAGGAGACAGCTGGGGAATGAGAAAGGTTATTTATGGAGAATAAGGTTGAATTTCATTCAGGACTGCAGAATAAGAAAGAAGGCTAGCAAAGAGCTTGGGATGATTGTTATCAGCTGGGTCTGTAGACAAGTGGGTGCTCTGGAAGATCAAAGTATTTAGAGAACAAATTCATACGCTTAAAACTTTAAAAGGATTGAAAGTTACAGTATTCAGCCACATCCATCTCATAGACAAATTACATTGGATCCTGCATTTTTTTGACAAAGGACTGAACAACACACTGACACCTCAAATCTCCCCTACTGCTCCCAGTGTCTGCTATCTCCTCCCAAATTTCCATGAGCAAAAGCACTTCCCCTTGATGCATGAGCAGTATGCATCCATTTCACACAGCCCTTGACCATTTCTCATTGCACATTGTAAGAGTTCCCAGTGCATGAGCATGGGGACAATCCACTCCTGTCCAGTTACACAAAAGTTCATGTGAAGGCCCAAAGAAAATGTTTGGTGCCAAAATCCAATTCTGATAATATTTCGGTGCCAAGACAGACAGGCAGAATTATACAAAAGAAATTATGGACTAGCACTTGCACAAACAACAAATATCAGTGTGCTTTGAAAAAATGTTTGTTCAGTGATGGTAGAGCAAGCGTGCCTGCAGTCCTGTGAGCACAAGGCAGTAATCTTGATATGAGATTACTCTATGTGGTTTTAATTGCTTCTCCCTCCAAGTCAGCTGTATGTCCCAACTGCGTCCTCTAGCTTTCTGAATATTCAGGCAATCCCGCTGGTCTCTAGGCCAGCGAAGGAGGCAGTGAGGAGGAGGATGAACAGCTGTGGACAGTGTGCCAGGACACAAACAGCTAAAAGGACTCTTCACTGCTAAGTACTGACATGTACAAGCTGTGACAGAGCTCGTCTCTCCAGCCCCAAGATATTCTAGAAGAGAAAAGAGAGACTATACACCACCCTAGCAACAAGTTAGCATCAGCATTACATCCCTCAAGCAGGCCAGGGGATGTCTGCTTGCTTGCGTATAACATACAGGTATCCTGGAAGCGGGCATTTTCAGGTGACATGAGACAAGTGTAAAATTTGTCCTGAGACAGATCATCCCCAGCTCCTGGAATGTACAGAAGTACAATGGGTTTGTTTTCTGCATCACTTTCCTGATGTCCTGACAAACCCCACAGCAATCAATAGAAGCGCCACTCTGAAGGACTGGCAGGCTGTCTGCCGTGCTGTTGTTGCATAATTGCGACTGCAGAACACAGACAATTGTCTGTACCACTTGGAAATCAGGGCCTTCAAGAGCATCTAAGTCAGCAACTTTTTCAACTCTAGCACCAAAGACAAATGTCTTTGAGTCCAGAGCTCAGATGCTTCACGTATGTACAAGCTTGATTGTCATAACTGGTGTCAAAATGGCTTTCTATTGCAGCTGTAGTTTACACATCACACTCACTGCTGCTCAGCAATCAGCAGGATAGATACACGAACTCTGGGAGAAAAATGTATCCCCTTTTGCACTGTACCTCTTTTCCACTTTGATTACCTCTTCCCACAATGTGGAAGTCTCTTTCCTGGCCCCATCCTACCTTAAGGATTTGTCTCCCTTTCTCTGTTTCCTAGTCTTCCCACTTGTTCCTTCCTACCTTTTCCTCAAGTCCTTTTCCTTCCTCCTCTAAGCACCCCTTTTGTCATCTGCTGTTTCTTGCCATTTCTCCCCATTGCATCACATCAAAATCCTTTGCCTTGCCCCAAAACAATTCTCGACTGTCATCCCCCAAAAGTTCAGTCAACCCTCTTAAATCTCCCACAAAAGCTCCTCATTTTTTATGCTTTCACAATTGTCTGTCTGTCCAACACTTCTCAAGTATCCTCCAGCATTACACCTTCTCGTTTTTTTGTAGGCTCTCCCCAAATCACCCAAGAGCGGCACCTGCTTGCACAGAGGATGCAGAGTGAAGGTGACCAGATCTCTGCCACCCAGCTTTAATGACTGGGCACGGGGCTTCTGACGCTGCTGGCTAACAGCAGGCTTAGCTGAAGCCTGATCTCAGTGGAGCAAGGGACATGCAGGGAAAAGGAGTGAGAGCATGGTTTCCCTCAATCTCCTCTGCCCCAAGGGAAGCTGACACAATCTGGGGGCAGCTGAGATTGACACCCACAGCATCGCTGATCTCTCTAGGCACTGTGGGTATAGATCCTTGGACTGATCTGGGGCCAGAGCAGATTACAAAGCTCTTACCACTATCTTAAAGCCTCACAGGTTTTCCTCTCACTCCCAGTCCTCCCTTCCCAAGCGTGTAAGTCCTCACTACCTTGAGGAGACCACCACCTAAGCCTCGTCTTTCCAATCCCTGAGCCTGGGTGCCCTACACAGCCCAGAGAATGCAGCACCCACGGCATGCTGGAGGCTGCACTGTAACACCCAGCTGCTCCAGCAGTGCCAGCCCCAGTGGAGCAAGGGACGGAGTGCTCCGTGAGCTGCCAAAGCAGCCTCCGACAGCTCCCGCTGCCTGGCCTCGCCTCCAGTCAGCCAAAAATTTGTGGGGAAGGGAGGAACAAAGCACTGTCGTCCCCACCCACTCCCCTGTAATTATCCTGTGCTTCACTAGCAGGATTATCTATCTGGATACACAGTGCCATGCGGGCAGCTGTGACCAGAGAATTAGTTGTTCCCCTCTTGGAGAATTTGCCCTTCTATCTTCCTAAGTATTTTTAAGCTAACTTACATTCATTTAGTATGCAATCCTTTCAGTTTGTGGTTTGCTAAACGAAGGATGAGAACTGGTCCTTCTTCTAGAAAACTGATACCACATACACGGAGTCCTGTACCCAATTCCTACACCGTACAGGCTTCGTTGCCTGTTGTCCCTCTGCTTCCCAAGGGTATTAGTTCCCCCCTCTTAGCTAGCCAGCCTCTGGCCCAGCCCAAAAGTGACCCCCAGGACCCTTCAGACTCATGAACTGGTTCCTGATGCCATAACCCCTTTATCACATTATGGCCTGCCAGTAAGAGAAAGCAAAAGAAAACAAGTAAAGGAAACAAGCAACCTGGCTCCTCCATCAGTAGGTTAGTTTTCTTTGGTCAGCCTACCCCAGCAGCTAAAAGATCAATACAGGCTAATGAGGGAAGACTCACAAGACAGGCTTTCAAAGCTTGCTCTCCCTGACTCTCTCCCCGTCTCCCCTCTTCGAGGTCCCCACTGCCTCCTGCCCAGTGGCCACTTTCTTACTTGCTCCTAGTTAACCAGTAGTGCCAGTGGCCAGCAGCCTTCCTTCCTGGGCCAGCATCCTTAACCCTGCCCAGAGACAGACGGAGTAAGAGTAGCAGAGAGAACAACAAAATACAGAGCTAGAAACTCATCCCTCCAGTATGGCAGCAGCAGGAGCTGAAAAACTTTCTAAAATTACTCTCTAAGACAGGCTTGTACACCTGCAAAATGGATGGGTTTCATGGTTGCTGATTTATTATTTAGGGAACAGATCCATCATCCATGGTTGTACTGAGCAGTAATTTATTATATATTCACAATAGCAAAAAGTCCCGTGTACTGGCTGTGATATTTATGTTTCTAGATCACTCAAACATCTGAAAAATTCATCCTACAAACATGTCTGAATGTAAGACAGGGAACTGGACCTCATCTGAATACTTAACAAGCGTTAACTGTATTCTCAAGTACATTTCCCTTCCGTGGGCCAAACCAACACCTTTAAATACACTCAGTCATATCTCACTATGTACAAATCCTTCCCTGCTGTTAGGTCTTTCTGTGGAACAAGGCAGTATCCTCACCTATGCGAGAAGCTGAACCCTTAATTAACCAAGAGCAGCAAATCCTACCATCAAACAGACAACCCAGAGATGGTTGTGCAATTTATTACTCTCTCCAAATGTACCCCTTTTTCCAGGAGTGCTTCACATCTAGTTCTCACATTGCAATCAGGCGCTGTGAGTAATGTTTCATTCATGATTCACACTATTTTTCCAACTGTATTCTTGTTTCTGTAAGCTCCCATCAGGGAAGTTGCGTTCCCTGCCACTTGCCTGCATGCAGCCCTGCGTGCAGACAGCTGTAAGGAGGAATGTACAAGAATCCAACCTCTGCGGTGCCATGGCACAGCGCTCATAGATCGTGTGTCTTGTAAACTCCATTTCACAGCTGTCTGCACATGCAGCTGAGCAGCGGAAAGAGTGACACCACAAGAATTGCAAGATGAGGTGACAACTTGGGGGAGAGATAAGGAGAAACCACACTGAGGGCAGGTGGAGAAACCAGACCATGTAACTTTTCTGGGGATAGCTATTAAAAATAAAATAAAATAAAAGACAGACTCAGGATGTGTCAGGGAGATAAATCTTCTGAATTTTTGAAAAGGGGAAGGCAGCACTTGCAGGCTCACTCACCACAGCCCTCACCAACATAAATCTTACCCGCATGGGCACCATCCTTCCCAACACGCTCACCAGGGCTGGCTGCAGCACAGCTATCACGGAAGGATCTGTCATACTAAGCAGAACAGCACTTGGCAGTTTCTGTGAATTATGGTTACAGCCAGCACAGCTGGGTGCTGCAGGGGCTGACAGGCTCTGTAACACAGTCACAATAGCGAGCACTCTAAACAAAAATTTCACCAAAATGGTTTGGGAACGGAGCTGAAAAATATTTTTAAAACATGTCCTTTAAATTCCTGAGACACTTGCAAACAGATGGGGCCAGAGGTGATCTGACAAACTGAGGGAGGCTGATCCACCTTGGAGGAGGTTTATATCCACCTTGGCAAGACCTCCTGGGTCTGCACTTACTGTGCCCACACTGGTGGGTTCCTCATGCTCAGTCCAGAGGCTTTTTTATCTCCTCTCACTTCAAATAAGCTGTGGTACCATCTCTTTGTCTCCCTGATATACCTCCAGGACATAGGTCTCTACTTCCTATTCCTGTGCAGAAATGAGACCTCACACTTTGGTGGCCACAGATAACCAAGAGCAATGGCACTCCTTCCCTTAGCTCTCACTAAGTGCTAAACACACCTTTTCCTACAGCCCTAATCTGGTTTATACTTCTGGTCTGGGGGACTTTCAGAGGAAACCAGTGCACACATTAGATTTACAAAGAATTAAAATAACCAAGCCAGAACAGTCACTTTTAAATTCACTGCCACAAGTATACCAAACTAGACAAAACACTTAAAAATTTGTTAATCTCCTTACACTCTCAGGAGTTCAGAGACATTTGAGAACGTCAGGGTCATCCCACGCATGTGACATCTTTTCAGACCCCCATGCAGCCGGCTTCCCTCTTGTTCAGCCGGTGTAACACCTAAAAGTCACATCTGCCTTTTGACAGTCTTGGGCATCAAAAGAAATAACCACTTTTCAACAAAAGCTCTGAGTCCTGAGGACTTCAAAATCTGACCTAAAGCAATTATTCTTTTAAAAGGAAACTAAGTTATTAACCGTCCATTTCACAGATTCACATGGGAAAAGCCATGTGGCCTTTTAAGAGGGGTAAAGTGAGAAGGAAAAATAAAGTATATCTACTACATAAGATGCTTACTAAAACGCTTGAAATAACCTCGCTACAAAAGCTTCCTCCAAGCTTTTCAGCAGAACAGCAAATCTCAGCAAAATCAGTCTTCCACTGGGGAGACGCACACGTATTCAAGAAAAATACTACCAGAGATAACAATCTAAATTCAGCTTACTCTCAGCAGGTTGAGCGAGCACACAGACTTGTGCAGCACAGAGGCAGGCAGCAATTGCAGCTGGGTGGGACTTGGGCAGTGCTGGTTACCCAGAGACTCCTTTACGGTTCACGCGGGGTGTCATTCCCCCCGACTGCACCCAGAGCTGCCATCCTTCCTGCTTGCCTTTCCCTCGGTGCCCTGACCGTCACACACAGGTGGGCAAATCTTGCTGGGACCCCTACCCCAGCTCGCTCTCCCTCATTCAGGGGGGATTTCTAGGAAGCTCTGGGAGAGGGATGTTGGGAAACACTTGCCTTCTCCTGCAGGTTTCCCCAAAAAAACAGGAGCAGCTTAGCCTGAACTCATACCTGCCGCTGATTAAGCAAGGCACCGTTCAGGTCTCTACCAAACGCCCCATGGAGATGGAGGGAGGAGAGACATAACAGGTCTAACAACTAATTTAGTATCTAGGCAAGAGCCCAGGCCCCATTTTCCTCCTACCTTGGATCAGCAGCAAGGAGAGGATGCAGGACCTGCAGTATTTCCCTGTTGATTTTTAAACTGCTTGCTCATTTACCAAAAACAGCTGGAGGCACCTCACAGCTGAAACCAGGCATCCAGCTGCAAGGTATTTTACTGATTACATAACAGATGATCAAAAAGAAAAACAAATTAAAGAAGATAAGCAATATAGCAAATTCCATCCCTCATAGCCTTTCTGTTCAAGTTTTTATTAATATTATAACCTAAATAACAGGAAAAAGTTGATATACAAGGACGGCTTGGAAGTGCTTTACTTGGAGAGAGACTGTAGGTATATCTGTTAAGTATAACACATCAATTTATTTCACGCAGATGCTGGTTTTACAAAACAAACCAGGGAAATGCAATCTTTTCCCGACTGGCAGCACAGGTTGTTGCACATTTAAGAATGGAGAAAAGGCACTGACCTACAGTGACAGTTAGACATATCCACCACTGTACAAATTACCTGCACCATTAGACGCTCAGAGAGCAACCACTGACACACGGGTTTAGAGAAGAGGGAGCAGATCCTTCGATTGCGTGTGCTTTGTAAAACACATTGTTGTTTACTCCTTTGCTGGCTAGCTGCATTGGCTGCTCCTTCAAGTGTGGAAGACAGAAATGCAGTATCACCAGGAGGGGACTGTCTGGGACAGAAAAGCCCATGTGAAATGGCTGGCTCTGCCCCGGGCAGGGTGGGCAGCTACGTCCAGGAGCTCACAGCTCCTGGTGAGAGTGGCACAACAGCATCGCCTCACTGCAGCCCTTAATAGCTTGTTGATTGAAGCCTCAGTCACAGACTTTTAGTGCTGGTCAAACAGAAGGAGACATTTTTTCACCACAAGATTGTTTTCCAGACTTTTTCATGCCTGCTGATTTTGTATCTCCGATGCAGTGAGGTTAGTACCCAGAATCCCTCTTAAAGGTCTCCATGGTCATGACATGGCACTTTGGCAAACTGAGATAATTTTAAGCAGATTTGCTTTTCTTTATTTGGCTGTTTATTGTAGTGTTGCATTTTCATTAGTACAGAGAACTCCATTAGATTAGCCACCTTCACTTTTGCTCACTGCCTTTAGTTCCAGTCTCTTGTACATTAGCACAGTGCTGCAACACTCATCTTAACACAGCATTAGCCACAATTTTAAAGGCTTCCTGTTAATCCTAAAAAATTTGCCCATTAGAGGAAGAGATGGACATGCTAAATGTCCCAGAACCGTTTAGGACAATCTGCTAGGGATACAGTCTTGGAAATTATACTTCAATGTCATTGGAGGTGATGATGTAGTTTAGCTGTTTCGAAGCAACCAGGTTGCCTTTAGATGTTGCTCTCTTTAGGTGTGTGGACATCATTACGATCTCCAGCCAACAGCAGAAGCATTCTTTGAATTCCCCTTCCTCTCTGTCAAACACTTATCATTTTGTTTTATATTAGACTTTTTGTGGATGCTACTAATTCATATTCAACAGCTGATTACAGCAAGACTCAGTTGTGCTGCATGGCGGTACTGCTCCAGCACCAAGCAGAACAGATTGCACGCTCTCACAGCGACTCGTGGGGATGCCTGAACACACCAAGCCATCCCAAAGCATGTCAAATAACTCCTCGACTCATGTCTCAGAAGTATTAGGCTATTTATCAAAAATATTTTGTAAGCACTTTCCCACATGTACCTAAATATTGACCTATATGAAGGATATATAAACACTCAACAATGAGGGCTGTTGGTTTTCTCCCTTTTATAGAATTTTTGCTTTTATCTTGTTTGGTTTTTTTAACTTTTCTCACCATTTTGCCACATGACAGCATTTTTTATTATCTTAATGTAGTGACCTATTGATAACATCAACACAGTAAGAATTATGATTATACTTTCCCATCTGAGGCATTTATCTGATGCTGCTATTTGAGCTGTCCTAATTAGGGCAGATTGATCCACATTTATCCCAGCATAGCATTTTCTGTCAGATGCTGTAGGGCCGTAGATTTCAGACAAGACCTAAATACCCAGACCAGCTTCTGGTCAGAGTATAAACTGCACATACTCTGGCCATTTTCTCAGCAGTTTAAAGCCAGCATCATATTTGTTATGATGACAGCACATTTACTAATGAAAGCACTCTGAAAGACATTTTGGGAACAGAAACAGAATTTTATCAGACTGAATTCACATTGCACAAACAGTGGTCTTTAAATACATTTGCCTGTGCCCCCTACATTATTAAAACAAATCTGAGGTAGCTCCCATATGACATCCTTAAAAAAAGGCAGAAATTACCCAGCTCATCCTCTACTTGAGGGGAATGTGAACTTCTGATAAAAAGTTTACTTTTATTGCTCTGCCAAGGGCTAAGCCCACAACTTGGGAGGATTAATAACAGGAATGGGCTGGACACACGTGATTTAGCTAGCCTTGTTTGCAGTTCGGCTCCTTAGCAAGGTACAGCCTGACCTTAGGTGACTGTGGCTAAAAGGAACAATTATGGAGCTCAGCAGTGGGAAAAAAAAAAAAGTAAAACAAAAACAGACAGATGGGAGCCATATAACTAAAAGAATTTAAAGTGTTCAGCTAAATTACGCACATTAGAATACACTACATCCAAGCTTTGTTAACCTGTTGAGTGAAAAAAGAACTTCTGAAGAGATTTTAGAAACCGTGGATTTCTTCTAGAACAGTTGCTATACTGCTTTATCTCTTCAGCACCAAATAGAAGTAAACTTTCATTTATCTAAAGTTATATGGCCCTATCACAGACATACAGGAACACATCATAAATATTGGTTGATTTGTGATTCTAATTCCTTACAGATGGGAAAACATAAATTGAGTGACTTGCCCTAAGTCACCTCGGAACTATTTGTCATTGCCAGAAGTAAGGGTGTAATCTGACCCCCTTCGCCACAGTATCCATCTTTTGAAACGTCGGTGGTTTCTGGGAAATCATATATTGAAGATAGTTAATACAGCCAAGTAAAACTCCATATTTTTGAAATACTTCTAACATAACCTATGATTCTGCAGTAAAGCTCTGCCTCTCCTAGAGTTAGCACATCTTGGTCAGCACCAGCAAAAAACTGCTTGGTGTCAGCCACGGGCTTGAACTGTCTAATGATCATCTAAAAGGCTTTAAACACAACTTTCTAATACTTATTTAAGATTGCACTTCTCTGAAGGCCAATATATCATGAAAATGCCAGTAACAGTCAATGAAGTGAGATGGGATTTAGTGAAGCAGGTTCGCCCCTAGAAAGGAATGTATCCCAGCTTTCTTACAAATAGGAACCACCGCAGAAAAAGGAGCTGGTACGCTGGGGACACACGTGCAGTGGGTTTACTCAGTTTCTGACTTGTATATGGGAAATAACATGACACTTTTGAGGAAGCTCAGAAACCCACAGAGAACCTCTCCGCAGCTGTACAAGGAAATAGTTCTCATCTCCAACTATTTTCTTAACTCTGCTGGTTTAAGAGACTTCCTAATTCTTGTTGGAGCATGAAACTGTTGGCATTTTCTGCAGAACAGCCAGATTCCTGTTCGAGAAGGACTTTGAGAGCAGCACTTCTGGGGAGATGAGCAGCAGGCACCGAGGTGCTGGCGTGCTCTCTCCCAGCCCGCGTATGGCTCTCTGCAGCCAAATTGCCTGGAGTGCTTGGGGGCTGGTACCCAGACAAGGAGCTCTAGGATCAGGAGCAACTCCACTGAAGCCACTGGAGATGAGTTTGGTCTTCTATGTGATGTCTTTCAAATGTTGTTTGTGGGCACAGAAAAACACCAGAGGCATGTCTTTGGGATATAGTCATCAAAATGCAGGCATCTTGGGACACTCACAAATGCCCGCTGCAAGCCACAGAACATAGGTCTGCCGCCTGCTGATCTGCTTTGGAGAAAATTGCTAGGGTCGAGGGAATTTAGTTTGTTCTGTACTTTAAGAGCCTCCTGTGGCCAGATGGATGGGCTGGATGCAGCTGGAGCACTCCCTCCCCTTCCTGGTGCAGAGTGGAGCCAGGAGGGCTGAGCTCGGCTCTCCGATGCCCTGGGATGGCTCACTGCGCTGCCCTGGACACAGCGTTCAGGAGGACAATCCCCAGCCCTTCCATATCCCAGCCTGCCAGTCAGGGACCTGGTGGGTGGCATCCACAGTCATCAACCCCTCCTAACTCTTCCCACTTAAAGCAGCTCTTTAGTCCTCTTTTAAAGTGTTTCATGAGTATTGATTTGTACAAGTTTAAAATTAGACTTAGCTAGCCAGAGTGGATGGACCCTGACAAAAAGCTTTCAAGCCTCCTCTTTGTAAACACCTGGTGTGGTGGGGGAACGTGTTACAACCTGGCAGTAGCTCCTTGCACTGGTACAACAGGTTACTGACTGTCATTCTTAACAAAGACAATAGATTCATGTAACCACAAATTTTAACACATTTATAAGAAGATTCAGTGTCACCTACAAAGACAAGACAACACTGTGTGTTATCTGGGGCCGGGAACCCAATTTCACCAGCACGTGGCTCCCTCCTGACATAACCGGCTGCAGTGGAGGTCAGCCCATCCTCTCGGATACCTACGCTGTCTTGGTCAGACAAACGAGTACTGTGACCTGATCCAGCCCGTCAGGCACTGATGCCGAACAGGAGATACAAGGCAAAGGGCTTCCATATAAGGGGAGAAAGGAGTCGGGAGAGTTTAGAAAAAAGAGAAGGATCAAAAGGAAAATTTTGTACTGCAACTCAAATCTCATCAACACAGCCTGCATGGTGCTGCCTTTGGCCTATTATCCCACAGTGTAAGAACAAAGCTAGATCCAAAAAGACAATTAAAAGGAAACCATACTATCTGGACAGGACATCTCTTCTGCAGAACACTAACGATTAACCTTTGGAAACCACAATAATTTATCAGTGAAACCCCAAGAGCATTCATGTGAACCAGGCGTTGCCTCTGGCAGAGGTACTCGCTAGAGGAAAGCATTCAAGCTACATACAGTAAATGATCAGTGTCTGGACATATTATTGTTTTTTGGAACATTTCTTGTACCTTAAACAAAAAGGAATGTCCTCTGAGATGATGCTTGAATGCCCATTGGAGTATGCCCTGAGACAGCTCTGTGAAACATGCAATGAAGGAATCTCCACAGTTAGTCCAGTTTTAGGGAATCCGTTAGTCAACTGGAACAAGCACAGTTATAGAATGGAATAGTCTACAAGCTTGGGATCTTTCTGCAGAAAACACAAACTCTTTTTTACAGTATATAGTGTGATGCTTGTTTGAGCAGTGGCTTATGCAGAGCACCGTCTCATTAGCTCACCTCTGGGCGTAACAATCACTTGCATGGAAATGAAAACAGAAGTTAATGAACTAATTAATTCACTCGGTGTTTAAAACCCCCTCCTTCCTACCCCCCCCTTGCCCATGACTCCTAAGTAAACTATGCAGAAAGGGGTCTGATTCCCCTGTGTCTCTGACTTTGAGCGTACACACAGTGCTCCCTCTTCATATGGTTATCTTTGATGTAAAGCCACTGTGTGCTGGCTACTAACTCTACCTAAATCCATTATAGGCACCCTTTGTATAACATGCACCTTGCTATAGCGTGCAAAACATTTGGTTCCGAAAAACACGATAGGATGGCTAGAGTAACCACTAACCAGACATGCTGGAATGCCTGAAAGTGTCCAAGATTAGTCATTTGGCAGCAATCCTGGGGAAATGTAGCTCTACATATCCCACTCTGGACAGAAAGGTTTAGTGCTTGGGGCCTTCTGGCAGGCCTGAACCTGACTCCTGCCCTTGCAGTGTGCAGCCATGACTACGACAGCTACAGCTGGGATGCAATTGCCACAAAAAACTGGATCATTCACTTTGTCAAATCTGTCTCCAGCATAGTCTTTTCTTCACCAAAAAAAAAAAAAGAAACCCAAAACAAAACAAACCCTTCCTATACTTGGCCTTGGTATTTATTTTTTCTGGATAATTTCAGCTTCTGTGTTTGTCAACTGAAAGGAAAATGCATGTCTCACAAACACATCGACAGAAATCTGGTGGGTGTTTGTATATTATACGAGAGATCAAAGGCTGGAGAAATTTCGTTCGAATTTGAGAGCAACAAAACAAGGTTACTGAAGAGCTGCATGCATGCTTGTCAGCTATACAAATCAAGGCAAATTCGAGATTGCATTTAGGTGCCAGGAATGACAAGCAGCAACACTTCTTTGGTCACTGGAGCTCGATGCAGGACTTGCATGGACACATCTTATAAGAAGGGCTGGCACCTGCACCTCACTGCACTTTTAACAAGGGATCCAGTCACCTACACATAAAGTAACATAACCGATTTCTTACGCCACATCCACCCCAGGCAAGAGAGCACAGCACAAAGCCCATACCATCACTTTGAGCAAGCCAGCACATCCAAACCAGCAGCCGAGCGCTGCGCAGAGACAGCTCAGGACTAATTCAGAAGCAGCACAGCTGGAGCGGGGTGGCCTGGCTCCTAGGCTCGGCGTGCCTGACTCTCAAAAGGAACCGTTTGCTTGAGCTTAGTGCTGAGCTGAGACAGAATTAGTCCCACCAGTTCAGGATCTGTCATGCTCACCACGAGACCACAGACCTGCGCATCACGCTGCTGTGTGGGGCTGCCATGGGCTCAGCATTTCTGCTCTGAGCTGCAGAATATAAACCAGTTAAAACATGCAGAAACTGGCAGCTGTCTTCGTGCTTTTCACGTATTAAGCTGCAGAACTGGTGCCAAGTACTCCCGCACTCAGGACTGCACAGATGATATTGCTTCTTCAATGTATGACATTCATGTAGCATTCCAACAAGGAAATAAACCAGCACAACCAAATGGATGAATGGAAAAATGAATTGTTTCAAGTTGATTTAAAGAAGATATTTAGTCATGCATGGGAAGGAAAAAAAGAGAATAGGTAACCAAAATAGAATGAAGCAACTGGAAACAGCTGATGTTTAATGAAAAGAAAGATATTTTCTGGGGTGAGAAATTTGAAAGCCTCGAGTATTTGGAAAGAGCAAATTATGCATGACTTTTTAATCCTTTAAATGGTGCCAGGTTATCCAGAATCCACTCCAGAAAGGTTTCCGAAACAGTTTATTCTAGAACTAAGCCAAAACCTCTGGCCAACTCTGGAAAAATCTTATTTAGAGTCAGACTAACATTTTGTGAGCTCATGTCAATGATGGAAAATTGCTCCAGCTGAAAGCATGAGGGAATAGTTTTGCAAAGGAACTCCTGAGTTTTAGCCTGGTTTTATGATTTACAGCAAGCAAAGGCAGAAAAGAAAACTAAGATCCTTGATAGAAAAAAATTATAGAAGGGCTGAGTTACATTTGCTGACAGAGCCATTATTGTCTTTCCATTTCATTAATAGTGGACAAGTTTCATGCTGTACGGGAAGCAAAAGTAAGGGTTTGCTTTACACAAGCTTTACGTTGGTGCACTTAGCATACAGATATGGAAGACAGTACCTCGGTCCTGCCCACAGCACCTTATGACTACAAATGTGACAAAATCAATTTATTGCTCCAGCCAGTATCCACATCACACCAATTACTGTTAAAAATCCTGACAAAATGGCAGCTCAGCACAGTCACGCTCAACTAGTAGGAATTCAGGTGTCAAACCCCACAAGGCACACAGGTGACACTGTTGTGGGCACCAACAAATTACTTTCCTAATACAACTTTTTTTTAGGTTTTGTGTAAATTTTTGGGCACATCCAAGTCTGAGGTATCCGAGTCATTCATGTTTCTGGGTCACCAGCTGCTCTTTATGTCCTACCAGTTCCTCTTTTTCCCCTCTTTTTTTTTTTCTTTTTCTCTTTTTGTTTTTAAACCTAGCCGAAAAAGTTAGCAGATAAGTGACAGCTACTACTTTGTCCTTTTAGTAAATCATTGGAAGACACGGATCAGCATTTTGAAATGTATGGACATAGGTAGGAAGCCAACCAGACAGTGTATTACTACTTTTCGTAACAAGTACTGATGTTTTGCTTCCATGAGTGTCCACATCTTTGTAAGTCACAAGTAAGAAGTGTGCTGTAATAAGCAAATATAAAGCCACAAGGAAGAAGAAAAGAGGAGGTATGTGAAGTTCATGACATCTGGGAAACACTTTGTATATGGAGTTCGAAGACAGTATACATTACCAGCCTGGCAGAACAGACATAGATGTCCCAAACAGAAGCCTGAGAAAATACAAAATCAGTAAGTATTAAGTTAACCCACAAAATACCTTTCCTGGGGGACCAGATCTGTTTGGAAGTTCAAGCCAAATTTGGGAAATGATTGTGAACACAGAGAAAAATTCAAAACAGAAATGTATAGCATATTCCAATATGCTTTGAGCAGAGGGGTTGGACTAGATGATCCCCAGAGATCTCTCCCAACCTCAACTATTCTATGATTCTGTAAAATGTTTTGCTTTGGTATTTTCTAAATGAAATGGTTTGGGTTTGACTTTTTTCTCTTCCAAAATGAAAGGGGACAGAAATAACCAGCTTATAAAGCAACACCAGGCATTCTGTTTGGGACTGAATAAAAACATTTTGCAAAATTTAAGAATTTTCCTCCTAAACCGCCTCAATTTTCTCCAAAGGAACCTCTGCCTTTAGTTTCATTAGACCTATGTTTATTTTTCATATTTGGGGGGAGGGGTCAGAGAGCAAACCAAAAAACTCACCATTCATGCAGCTCTGCTCCCAACCCCTATTTTCTTATTCACAGGTGAAAAACTGCACAGATGATAAACCCTTTCAGATGCACCCCTGTTTCTTCAGGGCTGAAGGTGCAGAGCAGGCGTCTCTGCAGCCAACAATAACAAACACTGACGCCAACCTTGTGCGTTTCCATGGCCATGGTGCCCCAGAGACCTCCTCTTTCATCCACACACTCCTCCCCTCCAAAGCCACCTCATCACTGTCTCTTTGAGGTTGGGGAAGGAGGGACAGTTCAGATACACCCGTTTCCCAACAGACTTTGTTCCAAGAGGGATGAAGGAGAAGGAAAAAAAAAAAAGAAGAAAAAGGTGTTTCTGCTCTTTCATTCTTTTCCCACCTTTCTTGTTTTCCTAAGTCTATTTACCCATCCCATGTGGTTACTGGTGGAGGAGAAACTATTTGGTTAGAGAGCAGAGAGAAGTAGCAGAGGGAGCACCATTGCACAACTAGCAGCCACCAGGACCAAGCTAGTGTTCCCAGGGCTGTACGGGCAAAGGAGAGCAGTATTTTCCTATAAACACTAAAACCACTTGCAGTTAAGCCTTGTGCTTGGGCTGGCATGGGAATACATGACACAGGCAGATCACCTGCACCAGAGACTGACTCGAGTCCATCTGGGGTCGGTGACAGCTTCGGCCAGCTGCATGCTCATGGCCAGCGCTGCAAAAGGTGCTGCAGAGGTTGGTGGGACTGACAGAAGGTCGGAGGGGCACCCCCAGGAACATCCCGGGGGCAGGGGGAAGCGGGATCTGAGCACCTGCAGGCTTTGTGGCAGCTGGGCATCTTCTCCATGCCATGTGCCCATCTATGTCCCAGGGACGTTCACTAGCACACAGCCCCCTAATTGTGCCTGGGACCCTGGCGGAGTGACCCCACAACGCACAGCAGACCTGCTCCACTATAAAACAACTCTTGCCAAGGTAGGTAGAGTCCAGGGGATCGTTTGCCTCCTTTAATTCTAAGGGTCTTGGAGTTACACCTAAACCTCTGGCTCCTTAATATTTCAGTCTCTGACAGAGCTGGTCAAAATGTTAGAGCTAGCTTCCATCTAGCAAACTTCTTCTGAAGAAAAATTGATATTATTAAGGCTTTTATTTCTCTTATTAAGAAAATGCCCAATGTGCCAATTAAAAAAGAGTAAATTTCAAAATCCCAGATTCTTTTTTGGTTTTCGTTGGTTGGTCAGTTGTGTGTTTTTTTCTTAACTCCATCATCGCACTCTCCTCAGGACAGGACTTCTGCATGCATCAGGGGAAAATGTCAAACCCCCATCACACTCAGATACCTGCTGCTGGTAAAATACCACTGCCGTGCATTGGCACAATACCATTGTTTCACCTCTTTTATAAAAATAATCTCAGACCTCTGCTGCAAACACAAAGGAGCTTCACCGCACCTAGGAGGGAGGTCGGGATTGGTACAGATGGGGGAACAGGCAAGCAGTGAGAAAAATGCCAGCCTTAGGGAGGGGAGACAGCAGAGCTCGGCTTGTCATATTAGCACTTGTTTGCTCACACAGCAACACTTCAGTACAAAGAACCCCAAATCTTCATTATAATCTCACATTTTTGGACTAGGCTCCAGCGTATTAATTCCTATTGATTGACACGTGGAACAGCACACTTTGATCATCTTGTTAATCAGGTATTCTTGCAGCAATACGTGACGCAGTTTAAATAAGCCAGGTTAAGTCCTTGCGTACATAAGGAAACTATTATAAGAAAAGGCAATGATGAAACTACTTTTTGCAAGAAGTAACTAGAGATTGAGTGCCTTATATGCTTTGGAAAATTTCACTTTGTTTGTATCATTTTTCATTTCTTTCTGCTTAGCATGACGTGGTGCTGGCCCCCCAGCTGTGACCGGTTTGGCTTGAAAGTCAAGATTTTGCAAACTGGCCTAGTGAAACCCCCTGAGGCTCTAAGCTTGTAGGGAACTCGGTACCTTCATTTTGAGGGGACATCTCCTTTATATAGTGTGTTTTCATCCTTCATAATACTGACCACTCTCGACGCTATTGCTTAGAGGCACAGCAGTTGTTGGCAGATAGGACTGCTGAGTCACCATGGCCCTGTAGCATGCTTCAGCAAGAAAAGTCCTTCCTCCCCATGGCACCAAAGGAGGAGACACCAGTGCTGCTACGGCGGAAGAGTGCTGGTACCAAACAAGGCTGCCCAGCCCCAGATAGGCACCTTGCTGCACGGCTGACCCCACTGCCCAGCCTCCCAACAGAATTACATTGGCAAAAGCATCTGATTTGCAGAAATACTGATCAGCCTCAGCTCCTACTGATACCAGCAGGGACTACAAGCACTGGGATACTGAAAAATCAGAGCATCACCACCAGCCTGTGCCTCTCTCCCCCCCATTTACGAGTGTGGCTCAGCCTCTTAGCAACCATAACTAAGTTTTTATGAAGCCCTCCGATAGGTTTTACTGCAAAACAAAGCTAAGAATGAGCATGCACGATTACACCAGGACAATAGCCTAAACTTAACAATCACTTCCTGTAATTGTCTGAGGCAGCCTGTAGAACAAAGAATCATCTCATGATAAATCCTTGTTGGTCATTTACCATCATTAATCTATACTGTCAGAATGAATTAGGTGCAGAGGAGCACGTTAATTACAATGCAGATGACACTCTAGCTTTAATTATCATGACTTCAAAGTAAACAGTGTCAGTTAATCGACCTCAATCACCATAAATGGCTGTTGGAGGAAAGCGCTACTCAGCTGACGGCACTGATGTCCAGCTTGCAGGGTCTTCAGTTACAAGGCTGGCATTATATCATTACTTTTCCAAACCGCTCTCTTTCTATCCGCATTAGTCAGGTCTACGGGACACTTTTTCCACTGCCTATGACATGCCTTAAATTAGGGGTGACCAATTTTGTCAATATGTAGCAACCTAGCTTTATTTATAGAACACTTCAGATTAAACAGCAAAAGCTCCCACTGTCCTTTTATGCCTTTTCATTTCGCATTTAACAGCTACTTATTCATTTTACTTACCAACTAGGGCTATGTTTTTATAGCTTGTGGTTCCCATTTCAATATTATTTTATGCCATTTTCTGGAGGGCTAGGATTATGGAATAAACCTAAACACCTGGACAGTTGGTAAGGCGCTGGTAGAGCAGCTAGCAGTGTTGCAAAGGCCCCCAAATCCCATCAGACAAATGTAGCCCTTTTGTTATTGTAGGACATGAGAGAAAAACTCTCAAACCCCATCAGATTGCTCCTGAGATTCTCCCAGTGAATCCCAGCAGGCAGGCTGACCCGTTGCTCTGGTGTTACCAGTATCAGGCTCCTGCAGAGGAGAACAGATACAATGGTTCTCCGTATCTCCTGCAGACAGGACAAGAGGAGGTGGGCTCACACAGCATGGTAGGAAGAGATACTCTAATGCTAAAGCTATAAAAGTGGTGGAGCGGGCTGCCCAGCGAGGCTGCGGGGTCCCCAGCAGCAGAGGCTTTAGAAGCCAGGGTATCCATTGCAGAGCCCAGGGCTCTCGCAGCCGGGGCGCTGGGCCTTGCTCCAGTGTATTTCCTGCTGCTTGATACACCTGGTGAAAAAACACCCTCTATTTTCCCCAAAACTGGTGTGCAAAATGCAAAAGCCTGAGAAGATACAAGCAGCCTGTGAAATGTCCTGCTTTGCTCTCGCAAGGAGAGCAAACCACAGAAATAAGGAGTTACAGAAATAAACCAATAAAGTAAAATTAAGGTGGGGAATTTAATCACTCAGGAGACGGGAAATTCAATGCTATGGTACCCATGGCAACTGCTATTTGTCCACAGTTTATGGAACATTAACCTTAACTCCATATGCGGAAACAGAAAAAAATTATGGGACATATCACATATGAATGCATATTTCATGCAGAGGGTACTCTGTGAGGGCTACTGTGAAAGCAATAATTAAATTTCCTGACTGCAAAGCAGGTAGGTTCATGCACAAGCAGCTCTTCTGAGACACGAGCTAACGTCACCAGACAGCGCTCCCAGCTCGTCCCCACGGTGTAGGCAGGGAAGATTCAAAGTCTCGGTTTGGCCATAGCAGCACGTCCTGCCTTACAAGCTTCTGGCTGCTGTTCAGATTTTGTTTTGAAAATTGCCATCTGTTGATTTAGGGAATGTTGTGATGTTTCTTCCAGTTGTTCAGGTCAACAAGAATTCTGCCTTTCTTGTATGTTTTCTTTTAAGCAGCTAAAGCAACATTCATCATTCAACAAGGCAGAAGTCCAGTTCCTGCTGGGTGATCAGTTTATTCAAATGTGAGAACCAGATTATTGCTGAGTTACACAGCAAACAAGTTACCAAAACCTGAGAGAGTTTTGCACTTGTCTCAAGCTGAATTTTAACCCCAGGCTGGGTGCAGAGGAGTCAGATTACTTACAGAAAAAGACAAAACCGAAGCCAGCCAGATAGACAGTAACCCTGTGGATGGTGTTGTCCTTAAAGTTTCATTTTTTTACATGATCTTGGACAATTGCTGACTGGTATATCTATTTTTGCTAAAATTTGGCAGACAAGAATTTATGAATACAGAAATCACAGCAGAAATGTAACAGCTGAGAAGACTAATTGCAATTCAGGAGGGGGTATCAGTTTAATAAGTATCAGTTTAATAAAAACTGATAAAGAAGTATCAGTTTAATAAAAATTACTTCTATCTTTTGTCACCACCATGGGACATGCGAGCAGGTGGTCTGCTTGGTTATGACCCCCCAGCCTGACTTTGGAGGTACCATGTGCTATCTCCTCCCAAGACCAGAGGCAGGGTGAGGAGAGGCAGAGACCCCTCACGCCACAGCCCGCAAGGGAAGGACGTGTCTGCTCCTTTCACCCTCCCTGGGTGAAAACACTTGGCTGTAGGCAGAAACGGGCCTGAGCAGATATCTCAGGCTCTGATGCCGCAGCAAAAACTCGTCTCAGAGGCAGCACACTGGGTACCAATGCTTGCAGGCAGCCAAACCCAGCATCCCCAAATAGAATTCTTCAGCAGGAGCATGGCCAGACTCTAACCCTGCCCATCACTCTTAATAAAGTGATTTAACACATCTATGGCACCTACCCACATGGCTCAGGTCTGACCTCTGTCACCACTTCATAGGCTGATAGGACGAGGCCAAAATCCAGCCATGCACACGGAAGGGCTGATGGAGTCAACGGAACAGCAGCACACTCCTGGGCAGGCTCAGATGCCTGCGTGCCCTGGGGTGGTGGGTGCCTTCGCAGGTTCCCCATCCCCACTTGGTAGGTTTGGGCAGCTCTGTGTGACCGCAGCTGGGGGCTGTCGGCTCAGATGGGGCTCCCTGCAGAGGCAAGGATGGGAGTAGTATGAACCCAAATAAAACTCTCCTCCCGAGCAGCAGCGTCCTCGTGCAGTGCTGTGCCAGAGGGTTTCCATCCAGTAGTTTTGGACATATTTTACCGAGTCAAGGCCACATTTATCTAGCAGCAATTCAAAGCGAGGAGATCTCCCACTGCGGAGACGATTGGTGTTTCTTTCACCTGCACTTCAAAATAAGAACGCTCACATGAACTCACTGCCAGAAAACCATCCCAGGGCTGTCCCAGACCACAGTCAACAGGCAAAGCTGAGCTGAAGGCACAGCTGAGACAGGCAGCCCAAGGACACTCGGCACAGCCTGGTTCACAGCTGTAACCTGGAGATGCAGTGAGCAGAAAGCAGTGGTAGCTCTCCACAGCTGACTTAGAGCTCAGGCTTGCCCAGGGGAACCACACTGTGCCCTGTGGGCCATCCACCATGACGTGTGCTAGTCCACATTCTGCCCACCCTGCTCCTCCTTGCTGAAGTCTGAAAACCTCCAAGTCAGCTGAGAAACAGAGGCTGATAGTCCCTTACCAGCAACAGTCAGCTCACAGGCTTGAAACTCCTTGCAGGACCATGAAAGCCAGAAAGAAATCAGTTTACATGAAGGAAAAATGCATAAGGCAGGCCTCTTGCAAATACCCATTGAGGCTCCCAGGGTCAGACCAGCTGATTACAAGCCACATCATGACACCAGCATCCTTCACACAACATCCTGCTCCAGGGAAGGGGAGGACTCTCAGCAGCAGCGCTGCTCTTCGCTCCTAGAGACACAGGCACTCTCCTCCAGCAGCGCTTGCCATCCATCACTAGTGCAAACTGCAGACCAGGCTCACGAGGGCTGGGCTGAAATTACTGACCTCGTTTCCAGAGAGCTGTTAGTAACCTTGGACTCTTCTCACTGTAAGCATCTTAAGTATGAGCTATTCCTCAGCAGGGAGAAATTGGGATTTGATACTGCACAGCAATGAACAGCTGAACAAGCCAAATCTTGTAAAATGGCTCTGCATATGTTTTCACAGAAGTCATGGCAGGTTCAGGAATTAATCTGGCCAGACACCACCGCAATATCTATATGCTAAACTGAGTTAAGGCAGGTTTGAATGCTGCTGAAAAATCCCACCCTCCAAATGACTTCCATTTCTGAATCAATGACCTGCTGTTTATGGAAAGGGAAAGAAGTGCAGTGATGAGGTAAATGTGTTTACGAATGCATTATTGTTACCTTTCTACTCTAAGAGCTTAAGGTAATGACTTTACCACCCATATTTATTGCTAATCAAGATCAGCACTGGGAGAGGAGGAGGAATCAGTTCTGCCACAAAGTTTGTGCCAAGTCAAGACATTGTTTTCCTCATCACACGAAAGCCATAGCCCAGGCAGACTTATTTGCCACCTGTTAATGGCTAGAAGTATCCCTTTTCTACGCGTTTGCTCTTACTTCTTACAAGTGCTCACACTCTACCTGGCAGCTCTTCTGTAGAGCAGCAAGCACAGCCTGAGCTGCAACCGAGCAGCAAAGTGGAAGCATTCAGCAAGCTCCGCTGAACTCGTGTTTGAGGAGTTTCCTCAAAAGCAGCACAAGCTACTTTGCCAGCTAATCTTTCCAGCCTCCAGCTACAGAGCGAAGCGTGGCTGTGGACCTGTGTCAAAGGTACATTTGTTAACACATTTCCCCCGGAGTGCTAATTAACATTTACATCAAGTGCTATGAGAGTGAAAAAGCTTCAACACAAACACACTGCAGGGAAACACAAGGAGCAAATTCTCTCTTCCCCCAGATGCTGTGTACTGTTTGCCCTTCAGGAGCTGGTGAAAATCCAGTTTCTTTTGTAATCTTCCGTTCTCTAAAATCAGATATTTCTGCAAGTTAATAACTAACCGGCTTCTTTTTATTTAAAAACCTACAAGTCCATTTAAAAGTCTATGAGAGCAAGGCCCTGCTGGCACTGGTGCGAGCCAGCCTGCATGCACGTCTCCGTGCTGACTCAGAGCGCGGGCGCTCCCCAGTCTAATTACAGAAAATGACAATATTTTATGATTTTATAATATACATAAATAAAAGGATCATCAACACACTTTCGCTTGCGTCTTGAAATAAGATTGAACCCTCTTAAACTAAACACTAAGACAGGGAACACAAACACAAATATTTGTAGCTGGATCTTCAGTTTTCACGTTTTGGGACTCTGACAAAAAGGCTCTAATGAGTAACATTTGTACCCACAATAAGATGCAGGCAAAGTTATTTGCAAACACAAATTTGCACTTCAAAAAATGCGAAAGCAGTTGCTGAACAGCTGGTTAATGAGCTATTCTCAACATTATTTCTCAATACTTATTAAGAAAAATGTGCTATCACAGTGAAGTAAAATTTTTAAGACTGCACTATAACTTGAATGTGGTTTAAAAAATCCTGTAGGTGGTGTTTTTTTGGGTTTTTTTTTGGGGGGGGAGTTTTTTCCCGTTTTTAAAGGAAAAACTACAAAATCCCAGGTTTACAGAAGGAAAATTGTATTCTATGAAACATGAAACAGTAGCATGTAAGACTTCACCTATTCAGTGAACTTTTAGGACATGAGAGAGCATATATTATTATTCAATATATTCTCTCCTGCCACAACCATGCACCCTGTCCAGGCTCCCATGAACTCACATCTAAACATCTAAAGAAGTGCCAATATTATTTAAACAAGGCATACTTGCAGATGTAGAAAAGTTTGACTGAGCAAGGGGTACAGCTGCATGCTGCTTCCAGAATTCAGCTTCTAACTCACCACCTCCACAGAAATCAGGATCTGGGATGAATAATATAGACTATGAAAACACAGACTGTTTGATTGCAAACTGGTCTAGAGTTCTGTGAGCATATTTTGTTATTGTTGCCCACTTGCCAAATATTCAG
The DNA here is from genome assembly GCA_013400195.1 of Aramus guarauna. NCBI lineage: Eukaryota > Metazoa > Chordata > Aves > Gruiformes > Aramidae > Aramus > Aramus guarauna. The sequence continues at coordinate 1,528,975 of VXBL01000838.1, read as the reverse complement.
GGGGAATAATTTTCAGCCTCAGTGTTTACAAACTGCTGTCATTGTTTTGTCCCTTTTTTCCCTTTTTTTTTTTTCTTTTTGAGTGTTGCTTGCTTCTGCCTTTTAATTGGATATCCAACTTTGTAAACAAGAAAATAGAATAGCAAACAGTAAATGCAAAAGCAATTAATATTTTTGTTGGAGCTACTCAAGTGAAGGATCCTAAGCGCTAATGAGAGCGTCAGCGTGGGCAGTACCGCGGGACAGGCACCAAGCGATCAATGCCGAGCAGATGTTCCAACAGGACAAGGTGATTGTGTTTCTTTCGCTTGACTGGCTCGTGAAACCTAACATATTTTCATTAGATACACACATTTCTGTATTCACTAAGAATATTTTTTAATAAGTAGCAAACACTCAGATATTTTGCAGATTGCCAGTTTCCTAAATTCTCTGTCTTAATTTCCAGTAATTCCTATTAAGAAAAGGCAAGTTTGAGCTAAAATCTGAACTGGCACATTCCTGACATGATCTCCCAGAGTCTCTTTCTCCAAAGCACGAATGTCTGGACTGAAATCCTGGCCTCAGCACAGGCAATAGCAAAACTTCCACCAGTCCCTTCTGAAATTTGTCAAGACAAACCCCCCCCCAGTATTTTTTGGGAAACCAAAATGGAGGTAGAATGCCCAGCTCCCAAAAAAATAATCATTTAATCTCATGTAACAGGATGACATTAATATAAGCATGCTAACCTGTCCAAATTGGAAATCTTTCAGCTTTCAAGCACAGGAAACAACAAGGGTTGGTGGTTTTGGGGGTTTTTGTTTTTTTGAGACAGGATGTCAGAGTTACCCCTGTGGTTATATGTGAGCTGAGGACAATGTTGTTACATGAGATCAAATTACAAACACAAGCAAACAGCAAACAATCTCCGAACGTCACTGTTTGAGATTTGACAAGAAGCACAGCTGACCCATTAGGAAGGTTAAATGCTCTCAAGCGAGCTCTGGGAGAATATGAGGAGTTTGCTGCTGGACATCGTGTTCCATGCCGTTAAATTGTCAATTTGTTTGCCCAAGTTAATGCTTATCTTACCCTATGCTTGCTGCGGTTTTAATAAACACGTTTGACCTGCAAATCTTAAAGCAGTGGCTTTGCTAAAGTTATAAGAAGCTTCTGAATTTTCCAAGCACCTAAGAAAACTATTTTGGTAGTTTCCACAGCACAGAAACCTGTAGTTACTCAGATATTTGAAACTTCCAGTGAGGTGGATGACAGTCGCTTAACCACACTCATTACCATTTCATTTCTATTTCTAATGTTTAGCACAACCTTGCTCTTAGGAATTTCTGAAGTTGTTTACAAAGGCTGATGCAGAGCTTGTGTGCAGTCTGGTCCAAAGGCAATGGTTTACTGAAGTCACTTGTAAACAGCAGAGATTTTCTGTAATT
>VXBL01000838.1:1485264-1527513 GCA_013400195.1 Aramus guarauna | reverse complement strand
GGGGGGGGGGGGGGAGGGAGGGGGAACAACAAAAAACTCCTCACCTTGCACCAAGGACCATTAGAGACAGGGCTGGTTTCCAAAATGTCTGCTCCTTCATTTTCTTCCATGTCTGATTTGTTGAAAAACTTTGGTTTCCAATGAAAAACATTAAATCATCCTCCAAGCAAAACCAAACCAAACCACGCAGGCTCTAGTATTCCAGTCTGCGAAAGCCCTGCTGTACGCCACACACCAGTTTTATGGTCACTGGTCTAATCCAAGGTTGCAGACCCTGGTTCCTTGCTAGATTTCACAGAGCTTGGCCTTTCTTTTAAGCCTTGATAGCTTCTCTTGTCAGGCATTTCTCTCCTTCAGACCTTCGTTGCGGATCCAGGTTGTCACATAACAAATGGCAAACGTTTATGGCTTCCCAGGCACTATAGGAGAACTGACACTGAACCTCTGATCATCTCAGAAGAAGCCTGACAACGGAGTGCAATATGTGGCCACACCTCTCTGCTGCCAGAGCTGGCCTAGACCATAAAATCAGAAGCAAGGTCACCCAGCAACTAACCATTCCACGTCACTACAGTAATAAAGCCAACTTACATTCGACTTATTGCTTGGGTAGATAAATATTTTTATTAGATGAAAGAAACCCAGAGAAGATGGCGTGGGGCTGACTGTTCTGAGCCGAGACACATTCATTTTGATCAAAGCAAAGCTCTCAACATATGTTTGTGGGCCACGTGCAAACCCACAAAGTTCTGTTTGCAAATCTCATTGGGGTCAAACCCTTAAGCACATCTCCCTAAGGGCAAGCAGACCTGTGTGCCTGGCGGGCTGGGTGGGTAACCCCTGCAGTAGAGACCATGAGCTCCTATCCAGGTGCCAGCAAGACTTCTATCTGCCACATGCTCAGCTTAAAAAAGTTCCACTCTCAAAAGTCTTCATAAAACAGGGATGAATTTACAAAATGGCCCTCAGTTCCCTGCCAGAGTCCGTAAAAGTCAGGCTATACCATCAGGCTGCCTAAGGAAGCTTTCTCAAGCAAATGGATTATTTTTCTTAGGGTGTGGAGCAACCACGTACCTAACGGAGCACACTCAATTTGGAAAGTGTCTTTTCTCTCCAACACACCACATGTGTTATAAAAAGGGGCTACAATAAATATAAATAAAAGCAGGTAACAAAAGATCGATCCCCTTTGTTCTGTTTACACTGTGTATCAGGTAGTGCCATTGCAGATAGCCAGTGCCTTAAAATTTCGAAACTGATTGTGATCTCTGGTATCTATTTAAAGACACACATGGCTTCATATTCAGTGCAGCTGCTTGGCCCGCTCAGGAAAGGCTTCTCTAAGAATCCACCAAAATGAAGGAGTCCAGGGTCACTGGCTACTCTGGAAAAGTAAGGCCACTTTTTTCTTTCTCTGATATGTGACTTTTCTTGCTGAACAATTCTTTATAAATATCTATATGGCAGGAGACAACTTTTTTTGTGTGTGTGTGCAATTGTGCAGAAAGATTAAAGTTAATTCTGTCAAAATATAAAAAAAATTAATCAAATGTTAATATTGGCACCATCATTAAAATTAGTGGTACACGGATCTGATTTTTAGACCTCTTTCTGCCACTGATGTACAAAGTGCCCAAGTGATTTGCTCAAGATCACATGCTCAATTATATATAGTCATAGTTTCATTAATCAAATTGGATTTCATGAGATATTTCTCAGCAGTTTAATTAAAATTGGTCTTTAAGGAGTTAGAGATTACATTTTACAAAATTGTCAGTAGCTAGAAGTGTCTATCTAGGCTATGATACGAATAGTTACAAGTCCTCAAACACTATAAGTAGTGTATGTCTAACAGTGAGCCAGGAGTATGCATTGTTGATGACATATTTATTTCAAAGAAGTAAAGTCAAATGTGACAAACAAAATAGGCAAGAAGTATAAGGGCACAGATGTCTCTTTATGGAGAGACAGCAAAGCAAAGGATAAGAGTGCAGATTTGGAAACCAGCAACCCAATCTGTCTTTGCCATTGATTCTGTGATTTTGAGAGGTAAATCAGAAGCTCTGTGCCTCAGTTTCCCCACCTGTGCTGCAAGACAAGCAGTACTCAGCACTGCTATCTCACAAGAACGGCTGGCTGTGCACTGAAGATATTAAATATCTTCATCGAACTTGCATCTCTCTGTGGAGATGTAGACTCCTCCTATCATTTGCCCACATGAGCCCAAGGGAAGGCAAAGCTGACATCCCCACAGAGCGTGGGCACAAGTGTAACACCATCCTAGCCTCCTCCCAGTGCCCAGTACAAGCCTATGGCCCTGGAGGTCCTGAGCACGCACTCACCCACTGCCACAGCACAGCTGAGCAAGTTTTGCCAGGTTTAAAATACTGTGAGGCTCACGTGAACTCACTACGCAAACCAGCAGATAACCACTGAGGTACTCCCATCCCAGCTGGAAGATTCTACTGCACACAGACTGCTGCTGCAAACATTCACCAGGTTTAAATCTCCCTTTCTGTCATTTCATATGCCACAGGGTCATTTTCTGAAAGCCAAAAAGCTTTCACAGCACAGAACCCGACAGTCTCTCAAGAGCCGATCCTGGCTCACCGTTGCAGCCCTGACGGCAGCTGCATGGGGCAGCCTTGGCCAGCCCTCCCTGCCCAGCTGGGAGTCAGAGCGACCTCAGGCAGGGTGTAAGACAGGGAATAGAGGAGGGGGGAACGATACCAATCTTTGCCCCAGTTATTCACAAGGGCTGTTTATTACAGCAGCTTCAAGGACTGTTTTCCACCACTCCTTTTACTCTCTCAGGCAAAAATCTCTGATCGCTAATTGCCTGCTGAATTTTAAGAGAGCAGGCAAGGGGCCTGCCTGAAATATCAAATTGCTTTGCATTTTGGGGTTTTTTTTCTGGTTTCTGTTTACAGGTCACCCATTTAGTGACAAATTAGCTATGTCCCAGAGTAGGCAAAACTAGCCTTTTGAAGTTTGCTTGCATTAAATAGCAAGCAAAAGGGCTGTATCTCATTATCCACGTAGGAGTCCATGCTATGTCTTCTGCTTTGATGACATTCTGCGGCAGGAATTTTCACAGGTTTTTTGGTTTTGAATTGGCCATTTCCTAATTTAAAACAGAGCAATCAAAGGAAACACTTTCCCCATACACAGCATAACGTAAGATAAACTTTCCTATGGTTGCTGTGGAGAAGCAAACTCACAAGGTTTTCAGCTTCAACCTTCAGTGTAAACCAGACATCTGTTCCGAGTTGTGTCAGATCACAGGAAGGATAGCCCACAGCTTGGTTTACTCCAGACTAATTTAGGAAATCAGGACTCTCCCCATGGATTAGTCACTAACTTCTTGGGCAATGACAGGCCAGACACATTTGTCTCTGCAGCTCAGCGGTTTTCCCCTGTAAAACAAGGGTGATGGCTCCTCCCCGCATCAGAAGGTGACTTGTGGCTGGAGGATCTAGCCCTGATAGCAAACCAGAAGCTCAACTTTTCAGCCCATTTGTACATTTGCAGTCCTGATGTCAAAGTCCACCAGGAAAGGAAAGCAGAGGAAAAAGAAAAGGGAAGGTGCAAATGGGTCTAAAGATGGCTTTGAAGTACAGCCCAGGAGTGGAAATCAGGAAGCGAGAGCTGTAATTGCAGCTGGGTATCAGCTTCCTTTTTTATTTCAGGAGAGCCCACAGCATGGTGCAGTTTTTCTCTCTCCCTCAGAAAACAGGCAGGAACAACACTTACCTCTGCAGGAGAACAGAAGGAGCTGTTAAATGGAAGGAGCCATAGAGACAAAACAACTCTTTGCATTTCTAATGCAGAGGCAAGCAGAAAGCATCGTCAACACGTCTGAAATGACTGTTACTTCTTCTGGACCAGCAGGGAAAACTAAAAACTATTTCTCATTTTGTTTCCTAAGGAAATTGCACGGTATTACTTGTGAGCTCTGCCCAAGTTCCTTGCACTAGGGCCAGCTTCAAGCAAACTCAATAGAGAGGTGATGTCAGGTTCACAAAAATAGGTGGTCCAGCAGATGGAAGAGGTCCAGCAAATGCCACGCAGAGTGAAAGGCTCCCAGACAAGCTCAGGCCATCAACAAGACTGATGTGAGACAGCACACCAGAGGGAAGCTGCCAGTGCTGCAGAGATGGGACATTTGACTTCAGGCTGGGCACAGGTTTTTTCCAAGCTGCCTCAAACCTGGCCATGCTGGGCTGTCAGTGACACCCCGACACTGTTTGTACCTCACCCAGCCAAATGCATGGTGGGTGCAAGCACAAAACTCAGACCTCAGGTCCTCCAGGGCTTTGGCCTGAATCCTGACAAGGCTGCCCGTTACAGAGGCTGCCCTGGCCTGTCCATAACAAGCTGCTGCCACAAGCAAACATGTCAAAACAGGTTAATTGACATCCCGCTGTAACTTTAATGCTAGTAGTCAACACTAAACAAAGGTTTACATTTTTTTCCTTCCTGAGATAAGCTGCAAAGCAGGGATCAGGGCTGCTCTGAGAAAACATGGACTCTTGGTATAGTGAAATAAACCTGTTTGTTCAAGTTAGAAAAGGTTTGTGAGCTGAACTTGGGGGCCAAGTTACCACAGAAATTACTGTGTCTTGAAAACCATTGCAAAGGGTTTAGATTTTGGTATTTGCTAGGCATATCTTGAGTGCTTGGCCATTATAAATCTCTTCTTGTTTAAGAAAGAAATCTCATTTTGCATCATACTGTGCTTATCTTTTAGCAAAATCAGGGGCAGGATCTGAGTATGCTGGTGTTTGCAGACAGCAGTGGTGCAGTACAGCTCGTCTCATAGCTTCACAATGAAGAAAATGAGCTGCAATTGTGAAATCATTGCCTAACAATTGATAAGGACAACCACTGCAATCCTCTTCCCTGCCTCTTCTTGGCCAGCGTCCCACTTACCACACATTACTGGATATATAGAAAAGAGAACGGCAACGTGATTAAAGTACAAGCCACGCACATAGAAGCCATAGACCATCTATCTCCACATCTTGTCTGGTTTCCTCTTTTGCTATGGCCAAGTAACTCAGTCCTTGCAATTAATTTATTTTTTTTTCCCTCCTTTCGTGACTATATATACCATCCTTCTGACAGCCCTTGAGTTCTCCCAAGGAATGGGGCTTTGTAAATAGGGTTGGGGGAAGGAGCTGGAGAGACCTATCCCTTCAAAACAAAGTCACAGCAGGTACATTGAACAAGGTGCTGCAGGGGACTCTTTTAGCAGGCCTTTGCTTTGCAGAAGAATGAGGTTTCTCCTTGTCTTGTTTCAAATCAAGACAGCCACTCTCATTTCATCCTTCTTTTCAGGAAGTCCCTATGGTACCGCAAATACCTTGCAACATGAGATGTCAGCTTGATGTCAGCCCTCCCAAGAAAAGTCCAGCCCATCACAAGACTAAAGAAATTTGCTACAAAGTTTTTTGCCCAGAAAGGAAGGACAGATGTATACAATTCCTCAGTCTTCAAAAATCATGATTCTTGGGAACAGCAAGCCCACACACCCAGAAGAAGTCACTGTTGCCACTACTCTACTGAAGGATGTGATGACCATTTTTTCCCCCATGAGAGGAAAAGGCTGTGGTAAACCAAATACTTTTATATATTAAGTACTGATCTAAAATATTGACATCAAAGTGTTAAGTAATGGTACTTTTAACAATATTGGAAAAAAAAAAAGTGTTACTACTTGCTATTCTACATGGATGTCACACACTCAGTGGCAATCATACTGTTCATTAGTCAACTGCAGAAAAAAAACTTTACAGTTCAGGTATAATTTTTACATGAGCTGTGTAACAGAGCCCGAGGTCACTGAACTGTAGCTCCCTCGAACACAGTTCAGTATTACAGCTAGCTAGGACCAAACTCTACCCAACATCCCTATAAACATCAAGCAGATCACATAACACAGTTATTTCAGTGCCTTGCTGACTCAGAGATAATATAGAGAAAAGAGTAAAGAGGATAGATTGTGTTTGAATATAAATTTGCTGTTCAAAAGTGTATCACTGATGTACTACCAAGAGGAGACTTCAATTTGCAGAAGAAATAACATGCAATTCACAAGCAATTGCTACTTCTGTAGAAATTTAAATTGTATTTTGTCCCAATGACTTGGAATTTAAGAGTAATGTGAATAGCTTCCAGTTCCTCTTAACTCTTGGTTCATCCAAATACATTTTATATTTCTAAGAGCAAGGAGTATATTTTCATTAACAAAAGGAAATATTCTGAACAGTAATCTGAGGGAACAGGAACTGCTGAGATAAACCACATCACCCACAGAAATCTCACCTGTATCGTAGCTCAATAAAATAACAACATTTGGTCTTAATTTCCTGTAGAAAGGGAAGCATAACTGAACCCCAATGAGGGATCAAAAATACTGGGTAATGACCCTATAAATGTATGGCCTTTGGGCCATCATTTTAAAATTAATGGCTATGTCATGACATTTTTTTGTGGCACTCAGCCCCTGTGAGGGAGGTTTCAAAAAGCAGAGTTCAATCCTCAATCCACAGCAATTGCTTTCACATGTATAGATACGTGCTTTTTGATGCTGAGAAATAGTACTTTATGTATGATCAAAGAAATTATATCTACAGGTGAAAAACCATTTTGAGATGTTTTCACTTTTTGATCAAAATGTCAACAGGAACAAGATGAATAAACAAAAACTGTTCTAAAACATCCCTTGGGTAGACTGGAGGAAAGCTACTAGCACCACAGCAGCACCCTCTCTAGTGCTGCTGTCATTGGGATTTGGCAGCGCTTCCTAGATAAAATTCATTTTTTGGTGTCAGGATGCAACTTCGCTTGTTCTAGAGTGGGTGGTTTGTGACATCTTCATGCTGGCCAAAATCTGGCTTACAGGGCCCTGGCTACTGATAGCCCTGCACTCATCACATCCCATGGGCTGCAGGGGGCCAGGCCCTGGCATAGGTGGAAGCCATGAGTGGGCATTAGTCCCCATTAGTCTGTGCAAACCGCCAAACAGGTGCTCAAGCTGATTGCAGGGCTGTGGTTTTGGGAAGGAGTTTCCAAGAGGCATTCCCTTTCCTACACATCCCTTACTTCATGGGGATTTACTCTGTAAATGCTTGCCTGGCCTTTGAGGGTCTCACAGAGGCGATGCTAAACATTATCTAATGGTGAGCTCTTTGTAGGGTATCTGCCTCAGTGAAGGTTTCATTGACACAGAGCTCACAATAAGGGCAGAATCTCAACACCATCTTGTGGACAAAATGAGACATAGATGGCTAAGGAGACAAATCCATCCATACAAACAAATATTTGAATAAAGAGCTGCAATTACTTAGGATCCTTATGCTGTGTTAATATCTCCCAAATGATGGGAATAAAGAGCAGTGCAAAGGCAGAGATTATTTTTTGATTGTTCAGTGTAAAAGAAATGAGACTACTCCCACAGATTTCAAATAATACAGAGATGCAACCCCAAAAGTAACTACTGTCAATCACAACAAAATAGGTGCATAAATTGAGGTTCATAAACCACTAAAAATTCATCTGCCACAGTGGTGAACAAAAAATAAAAGTACAGAGGCAAGGTTGAGTATTTAAAAATGGTGGTGATATACCATACTTTAGAAGGGGAAGGTTAGGTATGACTTTAAAAAACTCCACTTACTGCTCTCCTGAAGTCATGGGGTAGCTGCAGAGCAGCCAAGCCACAATGACCACCCTTCCTCCACCTGACTCTCTGCAGCTGTAGGGAAAGCCCAGGAGGAATTAATGTTGCCTCAAGTGCTATACGCAAACACACCCATCCAAAGCCATTAACAACTCAGCCTTCATCCCCTCACTCTGCTGTTACCTTTTGCACATGGGAAGCAGGGATGCAAGATCCTACTAAATCAAACAGAAAGAAGTCCCAGGCAATGGTGAAATGTCTGCATGTCACCCCAGCCATGCTCAAAGCCAACTGCATCTTATGGTCAGAGCTGTAGCAGGGGTCAGGCAAGACATCATCATGTCCATTATACAGTTTCTGCCGTGCTGTCAAAGATGTGGATGCATGTAAGTCCCATAAGGTGCTTCTGTCTGTCTTTAAGTACAGAGCTACCTTTTATTATTTGGCTCTAATAATTCTGAGTGCCTCACATGCAGTCCTCAGAATCTGCCTTTCTCCAAGTGCAAGGCCACAGTTATGGTCACACTGGGTTTGTCACTTTAGCATCTGACACCTCAGCCAGATGAGGCAAAGATCAAAAACTCCCCAAAGGGAAGCACTAGAAAGTAAAAAAAAAAATAAAAAATAAATTCCTACTTCATGGTAGCTCTGCTCTAAGGCAGTAGGACAGGTACATTACACATCAGGAAAAAACACCAATGAGATGCCAACACAGAAACAAAAAATAGTATTTCTACACCTGTTTCTACATGGGAACCCACAGAAGCATAGTTCAGTCTATCAGATCCCTAAACTATCATCCACATAGGTAACAGATAGATCAACATACCTGAGGGAGTTACCTTAGTCTCTGCGAGTTCCTCCTCCTGCTTATCCCTGCCAGCTGGAATCACCTTCATGTTATCCTGTCTGGGTCTCAGCCAAATAGCTTCCCCCTCATTCTTGTCCTTCAAGACATAGAAGGAGCAGGGAGATGGTGCAAACTGTTACAGAGTTGGATTTGCCAGTCTATTTTTTGAGGGGCTGCCCACTGCATCACGCTACCAAGCTTATAAAAATAACACAGCAGTAAGAAACTATTTGGGAGGTTCTGTTTCTCATTCATACATCTGACTTCATTAACTCATAAATTGTGACGATTTGCTATAAACTAATGAATGAACCACTAACTTGGGAAATCATTCATTATCATAAAGCTATTTCCTGCCTGCTTAATTAAACTCTGAGAATGCTCTAGCAGAAGGAAAGCAGAAGCAGACCCTCTTGGGAAGTGATAAATGCCAGAGGCTGAGGGGGCATCCTGGCAGTTCCAGCACAGCTAAACGCATTGGGTTCTCTCCCTAGCAGGGATAAAGAGCCTCAGCCAGTCTGGGAGGCTGGAACAGGGAATTCAACTCCAGCAACATCTTTGACTAGCAGAAATGTCTGTGGATCCCACAATCTAATTTCTGCCAGCACTGCATAAAACCAGAGAAAAAAAAACCCCTGTATTTCCCAGTGGGCCTAATTTTTGATTTAAAACCCAAGACTAATTTTATATGGAGTCATGTAGACATCAGCCTACCCTTCTTAAGCATTGACAGAGTAGATGCAGAACTGTCCACCAAATTGCAGTTTGGGTTATTAATCATACAGATGCCAAAAAACAGAACCAAAAGAGAGTGTTTTAAGCTAGACAGCAGAAACATTCAGGAAATACCAAACCAAGAAACAACCATTTTCTGCTAGCATAGTCACAGCCTGAAGCAACTGACTGGAGAGAACCATTCTTTCTCTTCAGCCCACTAAATAGGGAAAAAAATTGCCCTGTCTTTCCCCCACTTGGTATTGTATCAGCACTTTGCATTCCCAACCACGAACTACAGATAGGCAGCAGGAATCTATCCCTGCCTCAAAGACTTTACCTTCTTTCCACATCCTCTCTAGTTTGGTGCTGGTACTTTAAGAATTGTATCTTATCTAAAAAACAGACATGAAGAATCTTTATTACAGACATCTATGCAAATACACACAGCTTCTCATAACCAGTGAGCTTAATACAGCTGAGTTTCAAGAGCAAAATGGAAGGAAAATCCCAGCTGCCCAGGGTCCCTGCCCAGGCAGTGGTTAGCTAATTCCCTGCAGCTGAGCTGAGCCCACCCTGAAAAACTCTGTAGATTAGGCAACTGATTCATCACCTTTCCTTACCCTTATGGATCTAACTCATGCAGTGGTTTAGGCCTCCCAATCAGGTCTGTGTTTCTGCTGCTTCTTTTGCTAGTGCTGTCTATTTGAAAGCTGAAGCTGACCTTCTGCCAAGAAATAGCAAGTATTTAAGGCCTTCGCAGCCAGTGAAAAATGAATTATGGTGAACTGCAGCCTGGAAAAAGAGATGGTCAAACACCATCATGCTCCTCCAGCCAATAGCATCCTGTTGCCCACATGTAATTTGGCCTCAAAAAGTTGCTTGTAATTAGATATCAAAGCAGAAACCAAGCCCTTCTGTTTCCCACTGTAGATCCCTATTTCCAGGGTCTTGTCTAACCAAAACCAACTGTTACACAGGCTGACCTCCCTCTCTGCAAGAATAAAAATAACTCAGAAGATTATATGTATCAGTATTATGTGGTGGCGTCCACCATAACAATATTATATATCATGTTCCCTTCATCATCCCTCTTATGGTTTTGCGGTCACTGTATCACTCCCTCTTGAATGATTTACTGGGGAAAATGTTGCTTCTCATCAGTGTTTTTCAAGTTTTTCTACTATGAAGAAAGCCCACTAGAGCTTTAAAATTTACCTTTGAACTTGTTTAACATTGCATTGTCCACTTCATAAATTCTCTCCTATAGTAGCACAATCATACCTGCAAATAACACTGATAGGACAGAAGAAATTGAGAGACATGGTAATTTTACATTTGGTAATAGACATGCATATCCATCCCAGGGTCATTTGTAAACATACTTGAGAATAAATTGTCATACTTCCTGCACTAGTGGGAAAATATTGCAGTTCCAAGAAAGGTACAAACTTTGTCCTCCCTGGTCTTATGCTGCAGGAAACAGACGCAGGGTTCCTAAATAGTCTGCAGCACTTTTGCAGGCTGGAGCAGTTTTCAGGCACTTACTGTTTAACTGTCGCTATACTTCATGGAGTACCTAAGTGTGGTTCCCTTTTAACCTATGTGGAAACAGACTGGCTAACTGACCAAGCTCAGTGAAGGAGTCAGGTCTGAGAAGGTCTCAAAAATATTCACACCACCAAATCCTCTGTCCCAAAATGATGGTCGTAACACTTCCTCCTGTTAGTGCATTTCTGCTAGTGTGTGTCTCCTGTCTGTATACTGATACTGCTACTGAAATCGGTACTGCTGCTCATCCAGAACAACTCCCCTGCCTTCCTTGTTGAAGGAAAGATGACTTAAGAGACAAGTCTATTTCCAAACCAGTCAAAACCTCCAAGGATTAGATAAAAGAACTTGTATTACTGACAGAAAAAAATCAAATTTCACAAGCATACTGGTGCTTTCTACTTGGTACTATGTGTATAGTTTAAGGTAAAAAAAGAGTATTTGATAAGGGATAAGCAAAAAAGTTGGGAAAAGGCTGAATTGTTTATAAAGTCAGAGTTTTGGCACCTACATTTCCTGATGAATAATATCCTTTTCTAAAGTCCTACCAAGTATAACCAAGGGATCTATGAATGGAAAAGAAAAATTCTGATCCAATGAGACTATACTCAGAACTTTTTTTAACACAATTCTGTTTGCCCAAAAGGGCAATTCCAGCTAATCTATGTGTTAACCTCACCTACGTAAAGTAACAACATTCCTGGTTTTGAAAGAAAAGGAATATTAATTCTTGAAGCTGCTCTTCAAGTAAGTATTAGAAATAAGAACACTAAAGCTAACCTATGACAATAGAAACTTTGGAAACTATTTTTTGTCATGGTCTAAATAGCAAAACATAGTAAAACCATTGCTTTCCAGTTAAACTTGAAGCCTAAACTTCCTAGTCAGTACTTTTGTTTGGTTGGGTTGGTTATTTCAGCTTGCTAAAATGAACTGAAGAAATAAAAAAATAAAAAAAACAGTGAGACACATTTACAGGTCTTCTGTAAAGACAGATTTGTGCCAGCATTTGAGCTTATGTATTTGTCAAAGTAATAATTACTAAACTTCTTTAAAACCCTAAGAAAACACATAAGTGTCAAGTAGATTCAAAGACAAGTCCATGGTTCCATGGAAATTCCTCACATGCCTAAAAAGAAACAACCCACAAACAGAGCCCAAGAGTTACAGCCGTGAAAATCTATACAAACCAGAAAAGGCTAAAAAAGAATTCTAGCATTTTTCCCCTCAAACTGAAAAAAAAAAATAATAATAAAAAAAATTGTGATGGTCTTATACCACAGCTGCTTCAGAAGAGTACACCGAGATGAGCATTTGTAATGTTCACATAAAGCACCACTGCCCTGTCAGATAGGGGTCATGTGTAACATGGTATAAAAACACAGTCTCTTTAATCCTGGAGGTATTAGGGGTGCGTGTGTCCTGCTACTAATCACATTTGCCCAGAGGTTTTAAGGGTTTCCGCTGTACCTTGTGATATCTTATGCCAAGCACAAACACACAGACATCACTTCAGCATTACAGCGTGCAGAACAATGGGAAAGATGACCTACTCTGCATGCTCCTCTACCCAGCTGCCTGGCTCCATTACCAATAGTGGAAAGCAAAGCCTGGTTACAGAAAGACTTAGATGAACTTCCATTGTCTAATGAGGCTTGATTTTTAAAGGTAAAGAGATGGACATCTCTTNTTCTCACTTTAACTTTTCCAGTTCTCTCCCCCATCCTGAGGTGGGGGGAGTGAGCAAGTGGCTGTGGGGTGCTCAGCTGCCAGCTGGGGTAAAACCACAACAGCCTGACATCTGAATGTGCAAGACCTTTTCTCTCAAGGTGCTCTGCATTGTATGAATTAATAGATTCCTCCACACTCTGATAAGAAACATCTATTAGCGTTACTTTCCCCCACCATTCATTCTTCTGTGCAAAATAGAAGCAGAAACACAGTATATGAACAGTATCATACAAGTATTTTCTATAGTATACAAGGGCCTGAGATGTTACACATTTTACAGAAAAAACACCCATGTGTGTTTTGTATTTCCATCTGTATTCTACAAACATCTACCCATCCACACATTTCATGGTTACTTATTTTCAGAAGAGAAACAAATTAAGAATGCAAAAACTTTATTAGCATAAAAAGTACATATTCAGTAATCAATACTCAAATTCCTTCACAGCATCTGGCATGTTTGATACATCTTCCTGTATCTGCTACAGTTGGAGGAAGAAGGGGGTGTAAGAGGTCAGAGGTTTAGGGTTAGAGGGGGTTTGTTATTGGGGTTTTCCCTTTTTTTTTTTTCCAAAGTTATGTAAACAATTCAGAGTGAAACCTGTACAAGCAGAATATTACCTATCATTTGTACACTTTAAAAAGTTAAATAAAACCAATTTCAGCAATACAAAAAGCAATATAAAAAGTATTCAGATGCATGACAAATGCATCAGAAGAAAACGTAGAAAGACATAGCAAGTAAGCTAACATGTTTTAAAAGTTAGATCATACTGGAAATTCTCTGTAAATATCTGTATGGCTCAACATGAAAAACATTATAAAATTACTTGGTTCCATAAGAACCATATTAGAATAATAGACTGATTAAAAGGAATAAGAAATGTTTACTCAAGTTTAACATTTCAAGCTGCCTATTTGATAGAGTACTAGACAGAGGTAGATGTCCAATATTAGTGGCCAAGCTATTCTAGCAAGACCCTTTAGCTATCTTGTCAAGTTTTTATATTCAAAGCCAATGTGAAAAGGCTTCATAGGTGAAGGATGTCTTTCAAAAAAGCCAGCCAGAAAACCTGTATTGCTGATGGAAGTAATCTCAATTATACTGCTGAAAGTGAAGAGTATGTAAGACTAAATCATTTACCAGACCGCTGTAAGGACGCCACTGATCAAGCACTAGAGCTCATGCAGTTGTCTTAACAAAAGTGAAATTAATTTGTTAATTTCCTATGCTTATTTTAGAAGCTGAACAATTGCTGCTTATCTGGCTCATAGCTAGTCAAAGTAAGATTGCAGGGTGCCACGGCGGCGGATATCACATGTCCAGCAATGGAAACCACCTCCCAATGAATTGGCATGGCGAATATTCACTTTAATTGTAGAAATGCCTGCAAGAAACATACATTGCATACTTTAATTTTAAAGTCTCAAATTCATGTGGTAAGCTTTGATCAGGACATTAGATAATGCTTTATCAGATCATAAGGCTAGATGCAAGTACAGAAAGTATTTCCTACTCATTTGTTAAGAATTTCTTTTCCCAAATTCTAGGCAGAGAACAAGCTAGGAACATAGCTGGCTTGTTTATTCCAGTGATACCCTCAGGAATATACAGTGCCTGGAGCACAGCCGGTGTTTGACGTGTTAGGATGTGCCAGTAATAAAAAGAAAAATTCAGTTTTTGAAGAATGTGAAGAATTAACTGAAATTCTGCTACAATGGATGACCAGGGCACATTTACATAAATCTGTGTGAGCATTTATGGTTCAGGTACTGAATGTGCTCTTTCAAGAAAAGAAGCATTCAAAGTAGAGCTCTGAGTCCCTCCTTCTCTGAAAGGGGAAAGAGGCTGTTATATTTACTACCTAAGCTAAGCTTCCTCCCACTTTTCAGCTCAGATGTTTCAGCTGTGGCTCAGCTTATACAGAGTCCTGACAGATGGACTAGGATCAGAAGACTTTTCTGTTATGAAGTTTGCCTTTTTGCTTCTTGGTACTTTCAGGAGCAGCTCAGTAGAATCCATCATCTAGGCCAGCAATAGTTTTGTTCCCAGTAGACCCGTCTTAGTCCTAGGAACTTACTGACTACAGGAGTTTGTTTAGAACTCAGACTGTGAAGTTCAAGTGTGAAAGGTATGTCATGATTAGCATTAATAGCCTCTTTTTTTTTTTTCTTTTTTATTCTTCTCCCCCCCCCCCCCCCCTTTTTTTTTTTTAAAGTACTTTCAAGCATTTATAAATCCTCAGCTCCTTGGTCATGCAGAGAATTAAAACAACCTAAGATTGAAAAGCTAAGTGATTTACTAAAGGTTGAATAGCCAGTCTTTAAAAACAAACAGATTAAAGCATAGATTGCATGGTTCTCACCTGCAGTCATCTCAGATTTGAGGGAAGCTTCAATAAGTGCACTCACATTCATAGCACCAGCCTTTCTTCTAGATTCATAGTTGCTATCTTCCACCTTTGGATCAGTCTCTCCTTCCCATGATTTTTCCCCCTTTAAAGGAGTCTTCTGCTACTGGGGAGCATTATCTTTTACTCTACAATACAATGATCCCTCACTTCCCTTGGCTTCTCTTCTACCCACCAGTCTTCTTTCTACCCTGTCAACTTTTGCATCGCCATGTACTTATCCTGCAGCAATAGTTGGCTGGCTGTAGCACCAAGCAATCTGGTCACACTCCTACTAACCAGCTATGAGACACAAGTAGATCTACCTACATCTTTCCCTCCCAGCATGATGGAAGCAATTGGATTAACCACATGAGTTCAGATTTTTAAGTCTGTATTATTTGTCTTTGCAGCGAGCTGTGCATAAGACTTTCAGATTTTATATTCAACTACAGTTCTCCTGCCACTGCATATCTAAAGAAATTCCACCCTATCACGAGGTTACGTATCACAGGACTGAGATTCTCCATAAACAAGCAGAAATACCTGAGTTAAATGGTCTTAATTTGACAGTTTAAAGTACAATGAGTTTGAAACTAGAAAAATCTGAAAGCATTTTGGCACTGAGAGATAGCCAGCTCAACATCACTCAGCAGTATGTGCACTCAACCTCTCCAAGAGATTTTGACCTCCAAACTGAACAGTTTTACATTAAAAAAGCAAATTCAAAAGCATGCTAGCAGTAACTTTAATTGCTAGGCGTACCTTTATTTGCCGCAAGCTGTAGGTGGCACAAGATGTAAGAAGCCAACATTCATATGACTGAAGTATTCAGGAGATAAATCACTGAGATTCTCACTTGCTAATCTAATTGTTTGAGTACCTCTTCCAGTGCTGGCTGCTTTGACTACTTTAAGCGAAACCTCCATTCATCCTGATATGCCATAGCTGCTATCATGATTTATTTATTTTTTTTTTAAGTATATGTTGAAATATGTTAGGACATACCCAGATTTTCAAACATCTTCTGAATTGATGTCTCATTGGCATCCACCATCACACGTTTCTCATCCAGCATTAGGACATTCATGGAGAGCCATTTAGAAGACATCCACAGTGGGTGATCTAAACACATGAGAATGAACTTTCTACTGTACCAAAGTTGCCCCATATTAGTACTCTTAGGAATACTCTTTGAATTCTTAGAAAAGAAAGAGTGAATATACCATCTGGGATGAGTGGCACTGGGGGGCGAATCACAGTCCAGCCTGCTTTCTTGAAGAGCTCAATCTGAAAAAGCAATTTAATTAGATTCTAAACAGGGTTCTTCACATTATTTCCTCCAGCCTATGCCACATTTTCTCAGCCTGCTTCAATATACGTGACATCCCCTTCCATCTGTTCACTACTCATTCAGTTACCACCTACAAACCTAGTTTTCATATAAGCATTTTTGAAAGCCTTTTCAAACTTTGCATACCACTAGCATTTGGTTTTACTGTTTTTATATATGCTAGGTATACAAAGATATGTTAAAGACAAAAGGTAGCGTTAAAGACAAAAGGTAGCACTTGCAATTTGGAGCCTGTGAAGTAAAGATATTAATAACAGCACAAAAGTATTAAATTCTTTATTTTTGGTATTATTTCTTCCATTATGACTGTAAGAGCCATTGATATGAATTATACTGCCATTTATAGAAACAAAACCACCAAAAAAACCACATAAAATTATGTTTGCATCATGCTTCATAATAAAATATGCAGTTTATTTAACAAAGGGAACAAAGTAAAGGCATCCTAGGGAGTAATTTGTGTCTCTAATATTTTTAACTTAATTGTGTAATTAAGAGGAGGATAATTTGGCTAAGGAGAATTGAGTTTTCAGTTTCATTGTCTGAATACTGGAAGAGCTCTTTATTCAAGTGTTACCACTAGGTGGAGCTCCGATTCTGAAAACTCAGTAACTAACCTGGCCTGCCAGAATTTTAAAGACAAGCCCCCTTTCACCCACGCACACACAACCACCCCCCATTTCCCAGTCATCCAGAACTGCCAATTCAGTTTTTATGAAAGAAAGCTGCATCTAACTTTTCTATCTACACAGACAGACATTTTCCATGAAAAAATGTGAGTTTAACACACGGAGATCAAAAGCCTCCTCTTGCAAGTAAGGTTATGAAAGGGGAAGGGAAAAGGGGAGGAAAACACTATGATTGTTTTAAAAATCATATTCTCATAATGGATATTACAGGAGGACATTTGCACTGAAGCCACTTGCTGGGAAGAGACTAATACTGCTTCTAAGAGCTATGCTGTGCACATGGTTCCATAATCTCTGCCACACCCAGCTCTATCCTACTGATTCAGTATTGGCTCAGCTGTTGCCATGTGGCTGTACAGCTCCTGAAATCACAGGGTTCCACACAAAAACCCTCAAGTGCTGACTGTAACATGTTCGTAACAGAGATGAGCTCTTACCCTCTGGAAGACTTTCTTATCCCATTGCACTGTTTAGCATTATTAGCTTTTTCTCAGAGTGAAGTGGTGTGTTTTATATACTGAACCATGTGTCTCCTCTTTCCTACTCTTTAAGAAGTACTTCTCACTTCTCTAAGTTCCTGAACAACTGTCTGAACACTATTTAAATTCAATAATTTAATATTCAAATGCATACAAAGTAAACTTGTGGATTAGCAATTATCCCACAGGGACCTCATGCAGCTGAGTGATTTTTAAACACAAAACACTTTCCTCTCTGCAACACTCTTACCTGATGGCAAGGACGGTCTGGGTTAGAAAGCACAAGCCCAGGTCCAATGATATTAAAAGTGGCATCAATGTGCATAGGGTTAGGATCTGTAAAGGATATTATATGCACTCTATAGTCTGGTGCAAGATGTCGTCTCATCCATTCAATGCCCATGTAATTTGTAACCTGAAAACAGCACAAAGTAAGTTTCACTCTGCTAGAATACAAATGGCATCCAAGCTTAGTTTGTCTAAGGTTTTATTTAAATAACTACTTAAAGCCAAAATAATAGATTGTCTTACTGCTAAGGGGTTAGCTAAAGGCTGTCTCATCCTGTATACCAGACATTCTACAAATAGCAACTTTTGTCAACACTCTTATTTTAATGCTGTTCAGGAATTGAAAGAGACATACATATCAATCATTAAGATAGATACCAAAACTGTTGGAAGAAACCTTTGTTTACCTGGCTCCTTTGTACAAAGATATCTCTTCCAGCTCTAATGAAGTCAGCAGCATCAAAGCATGGCTCAAATTCAGTAGTTACAAATTTTCCCTGAGCAGCCAGCTTATGCCTGTCTTCAACAGTGCGGATTGGATAATCCTAGTTATGGAAAAAGGAATAACAACTTTAGGTTGGAGATGGTAAGGGAAAGTTTTCAAACTATGTGCTACTGAAGAGTATTTTGAGATTAAGAAAATATGTTTATATTGATAGCTAGTGTGTTCCTTGGAAGTGGTTTGGTTACTTGTTACTAGAAAGAAAAAAAAAAGCATAAGTGTGGAAATTTAAGTAAAAAGTTTTAAGTACATTCAAGAATAGACTATAAGAGACAACAGCTATACCAAGAAGTTCATTGCTCTTCAGAGCCCTGTCTCCATAATATTCTGACTTCTGGATCAAAAGTATTCATTACCAGTGGAGTTTAACTATCAGTTCAACAAATCACTGCACAGTGACAGAAATACTGTTAGGAAACAGCATGCACAGCAAAGGCAGACTCCTTACTTTTTCCACATTTTAGAATGGAGCAGTACTTCAAACTAGAAGGTAGATCTTCAGAAATTTGAATAGATTTTAGAATGAAACAAGACAATTAAGAATAAATGAGGTGTAAAAAACACAGCACAAGCAAAAACTACTGGATAAGTAGTTTCTGTGCTTTAGAACACACTCTGGAAGTTTCCTAATACTGATAGATTATTCTAAGGTAATTTTGTTTAACAAAGACTTCTTTGCATCATTGATAAGATGTCACTGTTCCCAGAAAGTTATAATAATTCCACAACCAGTTTTACTGCACTTCTTGTGGATGCTTTTACCAAGGTTCTAATGCATTTGGGGGCCTATAGGAAACTACCAAAATTGTCTGAGTCAAAATTATTGCAAAAGAAAAAAATTAAGAAAATATTCCCTTAAATATTTTGAAGGTAAATATTCACAGTTTAGATCCTCTACTATTTCTTTTATGTAACTTTCAAAATACTAATCATCATGCAAAACAAGGATTAAGAAGTTTTTTTTTCTATGACAAAAAAATATATTCTTTCCCACTTTCCTGATAAACTCAGGACATGTGGCCATTTTTAGGGAATTTTAATTCTTTAAAGTAATCTTTGTGATGTCTTTCTAGTATTCCTTCCTCTTTAGTAATGCCAAGTTACAGCCAGTAATCAAAACAATTCAAGACAGATTTGAAGTCAATACACACAACTTCCTGTTTCTTATTCCCTAATTGCACATACTCAGTTTCAGCTGGAAAGGCTACAGAATATTTGCATACAGTAGAAAAACTAGAAGTTTCCAGAATTGTGTTGTGTGTGTCCCCTCAATTTTGCAAAACCTAGATATCAGGTTGAAACTATCAACAGAATTCTGTATAACCAGAACTGAAGTTCTGAAGGTAAATGATAGCAATACCTGATCATAGAGTTCATCTGCCATTGTGGGTTTGGGGGCAGTTGTCCACTTAGCACCGCAGTTGAAATAATCTTTGATTATGCGTCTATATGCTCTGTACTCAAAGAACCGAGCACGCCAAGCCATAGGCGCTTCAATAATTTCATTTCCCACCACCAGCAGGATATCTCTTGGCATGGCAGCGTACATACCTAAAAGGAAAAAGGCCATTAACCTAAGAGACAAATACACTTTTCTCAGCTCTTTCAGTTTATTCACTTTTCACCCTCCTTTCTACCATTAGTTCTATCCAAAAGAATAGCAAAAAGCATCTTTGGCAAAGTCAGGAAGCTAACGCATAATTTGAGGTCCTTATGTTCTTCAGCAAGTTTTCAAAGTGACATTTTTTGTTCAAAATACATGAAACTTTTGCTACAAAGCCTCACTCCTAACACATCCATGGCTAGATGAAAGCCATCCACAATCTACAAGCCTCCACTTCATAATTTGGTTAATGGAAATTAACTAGACAAATGCTTACGAATTACTCAGATGACTAAAAGGTGACGATAGGTAGCAAGTTTTCCAAGTGGACTTAATTTCTTTATACGCCATCCTTTCAGAAAGTAACAGCACAGAAGAATTTGATGGAACACAAAACTAGTGCAGGAAGCAGTCCCATTAGACTTTTCACGAACATTATCTGTTCCCTAATGAATGTGAAGTCCACTAGAACAACTTAAGAACATATCTGACATGAAAGGAGCCTGGAGGCTATGCTTGATGGAGAGCTGAGTATGAGCCGGTATGCTCTCACTGCAAATACAAGGAGGATTGTGGCCAGTAGAGACATTCAAATTTCCTTGACACTAGTGAGGATCTTCCTGGAAAACTATTTCCAGTTTTGACCTCCATAGCCTTTTGTTGGATCCATCTTAAACTATCAAGACAGTCAGGGGGGCCTTAGAGCACACAACCTGGGAGAAATGGAGTGACCTCATCTTATTTCATGTAGCAAGAAGGGCACAAATAGATAACAGTGTATAGCTACTTTCAGGGCCATTAACCATGACAGATAAACACTTCTTGGTAGTGCCAGTGACAACACAGCAAGGGAATCTGGCAACAGATGCTGGTGTGGGAAGTTCAGGTTAGGCATGAGGAAATCCATGCAGCACTGGAATAGGTCAGCAAACCAGGTGGCAGAATCTCCATCCCTGGAGATTTTCCAAGTTATAGCTACATGAAGCCATCACTGACCTCATCTAGCACTGGCAATAATCCTGCTCCAAGCAAAAAAGTAGACTAGATGACATCCAAAATGTCTCAGACAAGAGCTAAACAGACAAGGCCTTCAACAACTGGAGAACATTTACCTGTAGACTCAAAATCGGGTGTTTTATACTTCACAGACCAGTCAATTGGATCAGGTCTCTTGACAATTACACCTTCTCTTTTCAAAATATTGCACATCTCTTCAATTTCAGCAATAGCTTTTTTTAAATGGTCTTTGGGGAAGCTCTGGCCTCCAAATTTCTGATAAAATCCCCAATACTTTTCATATGTGTTGGCCTAAAACAAAAGGACAGGTGACAAAGAATAAGCATAAATTATTTTGATAGAGTGAAATAGATGCATAAGACACAATTCTTAATGTTCAAAGTTTCTTGTTCTTCTTTCATTGACTTCCCATTGTTTCATACACATTATGGCCCTAACATGTTGTAGTGTGCCTTGTATTTGATTCCTGCAATATTTTGAAGAGTTTCTAAGAATTGTTAGTCCTGCTGAGTCATCTAAAATAAAGGGGTGGCAGAGGAGGTTGGGGGGCAGGGGAGAGGGAAGGAAGGGAGAAGCGTCAACACTTCAGATTAATGCTCAATTATTCCTGGTTGAGAATCCCTATCCTGGTAGCACTCTGCTGTCTTTATTTTTTGTCTTTAATACTTCTATTTATACACACCATTGGTGAGGTTTCACTCAGATGTTTTATGATGTGCATGTGTCCAGTCATTAGACTTACATAAGTGCAGGTGTTAGACTAGTAATGAATGGCTGATGTCCTCACAAATACTTATATACAGTAACAAAATTAAGTTTCAGCTGTATGTGCTAAGCAGTCTCATTGAGCTAGTAGATAGCTTCAGTACTGGTGACAGACTGTATGTGTAGCGTGATGCCCAAGGAAAAAAGTCCTCTAAGGAACAGCAGAAAAAGAGGGAAAGCTACTCCAGAATTTGGAGAAGTAAGTACACATTTCATTCCCACTTGCAAGTTTAGTTTGACTTTTAGATGGGATTTTCAGGATATTTAATTTCCTCATATTTTTGGGTATAGGCAGAGCAACAGCTTATATTACCTATTTCTACTGATAGAAATACTATTATAAATAATGTAATAAGTATTCCTAGATGTCTGTCCCCCTCTTTAGCCATAGCCCTACATAAAGTCTCGTTATTTACCAAATCGCAGATGAAAACCAAGAGACTACATTACACCTCAGTTAGTATGTAGTGGCCAGTATTGCCAAGTGACCATGAAAGATTTGGTCCTTCTTACACTAGAGCTGTACAAACACACCAAACGCTATAGATTCCACTATTTTATAAGGCTAGCAGACATGTTTTTGAATGAAAACAACCTTGAGCTCATCTCCAAAATGCACATATCTGTAGCCACCTTGTTAAAACCTCACTTCAGTACTGTCACAGTGGTGACATCAGGAATTCTAAAGTCATCCCAAGTACAGGTAACAGAAGGGGCCATACTTCAGGTACCGCAGCAGTCTAGAAAAGAGATATTAAATTCACCTGTCAGGGTTGGATTAAATAATTTACAGGCTTAAATCCTCTTCTCCTGAAATCCTGTGAGAGTCTTCTCAAATTAAAAGCTAATTCAAAATAATGTCATAGTTCTCATGGTGAAGAAAATCCAGACATATAGTCAAAACAAATGCTGCTGCTTCAGTTATCTTTGAAAGTACTTCATTCAGATTTATAAACTGTGAAACCAGCAGGTTTTGATGGGTCTCTGCTAACACTAACATGACAGAGGAACAAGTACATATGGAGCCCTTCTGGAACAATAGCAGAAAGGGTCAGGATCAGGTGAGCAAGTGGTCAGGTGTTCCTTCTTCTGAACAGAGTTCTGCTCATTCAGGCAGCATGAATGACAGCAATGGGATGCAGGAAAACCTGCCCTTCTAAACTTGAGGTTCTCTTCTGATGCTGCAGTCCTGACTACCTTCCAGAAAGCAATGTTCTGGACAAAAACAATGCAATGATGTTCTTTTTGTACTAGTACTGCCAGTAAGCCCTGAGCAGACAAGGGCATTCATCTGAAAGCATGCCTGATCTCCTTTAACAGGTCAGGCTATCCACTGTATTCTCTACTATTTCTGAATATTTGCCCTATGCTAGAGAGGTAAGACAGAAGGAAGAAAAAAAAAAAAAAAAAACAACCTTTTAGCCATCCCTAACTTTTATTTAGAGTCCAGGCAAAGGTCTCAGCATGGCCATCCTGCTCCTCCAGTACTGAAGTTTCTTCCCATCCTTCTTGAAGGAATTTATTCTTTTTCTCTAAGTAAAGTCTTGGGTAATTTGATCACTTCAGACTTGCCACCTGTTCAGAAGTCACATGCAGATCACATGAAGTGCCTAGCATTCCTATGGAAACCTGTTCTGCTAATGAGACAAATTTGTGCTAAGGAGTTATTTTCAGACCCACCCATGATGTATANGGAGGTATTTAAAAGAAGGATAGATGAGGTACTTAAGGACATGGTTTAGTGGTGGGAGGGCAAGGTTAGGTTAGCGGTTGGACTTGATGATCTTAAAGGTCTTTTCCAACCTAGATGATTCTATGATTTGAATATCATTAATTCCCAAGAGGTACAGCTCCCTTCTTTACCAGGTGTCCTCTAGTATTGCTCTTTTTCAAACCTGGAAATGACACTTGTGTTGCACTAATATGATGGCATAATCTTAAAGCTACAGCGGAGTAAGGGTTAACACCACTCACATTCCCTACCTTCTGAATAACTGGGAAAAGGGCATAAGACTGACATCTATTTCATACCAATTCAGGAATGGGATTTTAGGCCCCTTTGATGATATACATACAACTCATTTCATGGCCAGGACACAGAAAAGAACTTTAATCTCAATGCACCATATAACCTCCTGTTTAAGAGTACCTGAGAAATGGTAGCAGCATTTAAGACTCTCTTTTCAGAAAGAAATTTAAGAGTGTGCTGTAAAGAAGAGATTGTCTTTAAGAAACAGCAGAATTACTCTCTATAGTTGCTATATATTTTAAACATTTGTTGTGCATAATAATTAACATTATCAATGTTAATGCTCAAGATGTACCTTAAAGCTAGTAATGACAGTTATTAAATTTAGTACATTGAAACAGAAATTCAGATCAAAATGCTTTTTGCCTAATTCAGCAGTAAACACACCCCGCAGCTTCCCACTCAAGATATAATGATCTGTGGTAATTAATACCTCTTCACCAAAAATGACTATTCACAAAATATACAGAAAAACATTGCAGAGTACAAAGCTATAAAGCTTAACTGTTTGACTGTCAACTGCTTCAGAAGACTACATCTGAACTGTGATGTTTTTGATCAAAGTTCTAATTCAAAAAAGAGCAGCTTCCTAATTAATGTAGTTGTTACCCTCCTACTAAAGATTTCCTATGTTTTCCAATAGTGTATTTACCTCTACATAACCTACATAATCCATTTCAAGCTCCCAAAAGGATATGCAATAAAGCATCAGCTCATTAATATTCACTAGATACATGGGGCTCCCTATGTGATTCATTCCTTCCTCCTTCTTATGCCAAGCACATCATTCCCACATCACAGCAAAAAGGCTTGTGTATACCAAAACCACATCTCAAGGTACAAGAGAGTGCTGAATGCAGTCATACTTCCGGCACTTAAATATTTTGTAAATAAACATGCACACAGTCTTAAAACACAAGACTTAGAAGCACCTCAAAGCAAATATTTACCAAACTGTTAAAAAAACCCCCACATCTCAAATTATAAAGCATCTCAGGTAAAGCCTCCATTTTTTCTTTATACAACTCAAGTTTGCTAATTTTAAAACTGCAGTTTTTATAACCAATGACCCTCATTCATACTTGACAGAAGGCATGTGATACACATCAACTCTGGTCTTGCTACTTACAGGGACAGTAACAGGGATTTCTAGCTATTGTATTACACTGGAGCAACACACACACACACGCCTTACCTTTCAGCCACATAGAGATTTGAACAATAACTGAATCTATTAATATTTTTCAGTATTGGCAAGGTAGGATTTGGACTACTGTTTCAATTATTCGGCAATGCCACCAGGTAAAGCTACCGTTGGAGTTTCTACAGCAAAATTTAAGACAAAAGCAGAGAAAACTAGAGGAAACCACATCTCAGCTGGCACGCTCTATTAATATTACCTGCTGTGGCCAATGTATCCTTTAGATTTGGCAGTTTACATAAAACAAAGCTAAAGCATGTTTTAACCCCAAGTAGCTATTTGAATTGCAGAGGTAATCCTATACTTTGGCATTCCTCATTGAGCTTTTGATAGTGCATGTAACAGAAAGTGAAGTTCTGACCTCATTTGATTAGTTATGTCTTCACAGGCAACAGAAGCAGACTAGCTGTATACTATGTCACACTTCAGCAAGCTGGACATTTGAAAGAGTATTTTTTCTGACATTAAAGCAAGCAAGTCACTACAGAATTTTGCCTCATTTAATGTTACAATGTAAAATGTAAAAAAAATTAGACAGGTTTTTTCCTTACTCTTTCTGTACATTCATTATTGCAGTTTTAAGTACATAAATGCACATACGTAGACTTGTTTATTAGAAATGCCAATCCTCATTCACTTCTTTTTCTGAAGCTGCTAGAATATTTTTGGAGTGTATGAAACAGGATTCCAGAGGTTGGTAGCTGAGCCTCAGCTTTCAAGTAGTAAATAAATGTCATAATGAAGTCAGTAGTAAAGTTTTCATTACACTTGCTGGGGCCAAGATATCATCTCAGATGTCCCAATGTAAATCAAATGATTATTCTTCTATCTGGGGATTAGGACTACCAAGATGCAGTAATTCATTCAGACTCCTCCAACCACTTTTGCCCAGAACATAGCTCAGATTCTAAAGAAAAATATACAAACATAAAAGAGGCTAGGGGAAGAGAAGACTTCTCTACAAGTACATCCCAAACTCCCTCTAAACTACCATTTCCAGCACTTTAGACATTTTCGGTATCTTTATTTACCATTCCTTCAGAAAATCAGAAGAATTTCCCTTTTTTTTTAGCCAAGGTCTTCTGGTCAACTTTGTCAAGATATCCTTTAAAATTTTACTAAGGTCTCTTCAGCAGAAGTAGCATGCCAGCTCATTTTGCTATGATAGCCACAGATTACATGCTGCCTTGGAGACAGTACTGTACTGTGACACTGGAAAAGAACAACTCAAGATGATCCCCACAAATGCAGGTAACAACACATTTTTAACAACTTTAAAGCCCAGGTAAAACACACAGTAAAAATCTGGAGCAAGCCCATTGTTTGACTGTTCCTGTTCTAAAATACAACATTTCAGAGAACAAAGAAATGTGGATTTATTTAGGTTGCTGTTGTAGTTCTAGGTGCAGAAAACCCCTGAAAAATACAGGAGTATGTATTTCCGTACAATACTTCCTGTAGCATGTAAGAGTTGCAGTGAGCTATTTAAACAGAATGGTCCTGCTAGTCTACAGCTATAGAACTCAGTCTTCCTCAAACTATTAAGTAGAAAACTACACTTTTTGTCAAGCAGTAGCCGTACTTAGTTTTGAGTCCAATTAAACTTTCATCAGTTCTACCAACTATCTCAAAAGTTAGACTGTGTACTTTGATAGCATCAGGGCTGTATTACTAGAGCAGACTGCACACATTAGAGATTGTCTCTACTACCAACTTCTGTTAAAACAGCTAATTCAGTTGAAAGTGGAAAGAAAAAGCAAATGCCTCACCAACATGGCTATCCTGTAGAGTTTCACAGATGTAAGCAAATACTTTGAAAGAAGAATCCTCAAGAGTAAACACCACACCTTGTGCACTGTAAAGCTTAAACAAACCGTATCTATAAAAATCTCATCATTTCCTATTTAAGGGGGGGGGTGTTATTGTTTACCTTAACCTCCACAGAAAAAGGTGGGACACAAGCATTTTCAGCTCTTCCCACAATGACCTCTTCCAGTGGGTCCCATTCATTGTATGAGCAAACAGGACAGTCCTTAGGCACAGGGCTAGTAGCCTTGTCATCAGCAGCACAGGTGTTCTGGGAGGCTGTAGCTGCTTGGGTGCTCTGGAAAGATCGCTGCACCCATCCTGTAAAGACTCTTCCAAGCTTAAAATAAAAATAAGAATGAAAATTAGGTTTCCCTTAAAAAATGAAAAAAAACAATGGTTCAGTCCACAAGTGCCTGACCCTGCAATCCCAAAGCAACCTACATTATTTGGAGCATTAACAGAAACACACCGTTTGTTACAGCCATTCTAATTTATTCACAGCCTATTAGATATTTCAAGGACAATTTCTTCATAATGACATACGAGCACAGCATTGACAGTGGCGACTGGAGTCACTGAACTCCGTGCTGCTGACCTGGTAGGATGCATAGGTGACCCTCAGGCAAAGAAGCCTATAGGCATCCCCCACCGCTCGGAGCACCCCCCACCCACCAGCGCGGAGGGGCCACGCAGAACCTCCTCCCGAGGGAGCATCCTCAATCCCAGCCCCCTCCAAGCCCGGCGGCGGATCTGCGCGGCACCAACCCGCGAGCCGATGTAATGCGCCGCTTCGGCTCCCCGGCTCCCCCCGCGCAAGCACCGCACTCGCAGCATCTCTGCCGACAGGGCTGAAGACACCTCCACACCGCTCCGCGCCCTGCGCCCGGCCCGGCATCTTTATAGCGGCCCGCCACGCCCCCCGCACCGCCCATTGGCTGAGGCGGCGCGGAGCGGCGCGGAGCCCATATCGGGTGCGGCTGCCGCCTGCCCGGGTAGAGCCGCTGCTAGGCGGTAGGGCCCGGCGGGAACGGCTCGGCTCGGCTCGGCTCCTCCGCGCTCACGGTTCTAGGGACAGGTCGGCGCTGCCGCGAGTCGGGGTGAAAGAGCAGCTGCAGACCCAGGCCCTGGGAGGCGCAATCTAGTTGGATGAGGCAATCCCCAAAGCTGTCTGACCGCTTCTTTCATCATACCTGGGTTTCATGTCCACAACTGGCTCTTTAGCAGCAATTAGACTTTGAAGATTTACAGTCAGGTTTAAAAATTCTTTAAAAAGTGTACTGAAGTGCATAATTCAGTTATTTTTAATCATCAAATATACATGTTCTTCATTAAACCTGTAGTAGACAAAAGAAATTCAATTTCACCAAAAATTCCACAAATTCACATTAAGAATTACTGAAGGGGTATTTCAAGAATATCCCAGACACTTTATTTCAAATTCTGGCTTCTCAAAATTCAAATTGTGATATGATAAAAAGTCATCTTAAAATGAAAACCTAAACCAGTTAGCTCCTAGTAGACCTATAATTATTTTCCCCTGCAAAATCTCTCCATGATAAAAATCAACAGAAGTATCTTCAAAAATACTTCTGTGTCAATAGAACTGCAGCCTACAATGAGAAATGTGTTTGCTACCAGCTCTACTTGTATTTAGTATATCCCCCTTAACCTGATACATTATTCTACATTTTCTCAACTTTGCATGTGAGTTCACTTTTCAATCATTTGATTTTGCCTTACAAAAGTAAAAAGCAGACATAGCGAAAATTAATTTGCCTGAGTTACTCTACTGTAAAAAATCTGCATCTTTCTTGCGACCGTACTATTTTTGGTTCTGCTTTTATGACCCATGCAGTGCCTAACATTTCTTCAGCCGCGTTCAATACTCCTTCAGGCTATGCTTCATCACCCAGAGCTAGTACAGTGGGGCACGGCTGTGAACAGACATGGTATTTAACATTACTTCTATATGTAAGATTGCAGGTAGTGCTAGTGAAGTCGGCAGACATATCTATAGTAGGAGAAAGGTAAACATCACTAGTGTTAAGGTATATTAGAACATAAACTATGGTCTTAGAATCAGCAAATCAGCTACAGTTTAAAAACACCTTCAATATGTGAGTAAGCAAGTTTTATTCTACTGGGTAATTAATCATTCAGCAGTTTGCCTTTTTGGCACAGGTAAACACTACACCTTTCCAGGAGAAGTAGGACAGTTCAAGTTCTCCCTTCATGCATTTACATACTTCTCAGAGCAAAGTTAATTATTTTAGTTGGTATGGTATCATGCATGCTTTACCCTGTTTCATAACAGAAAC
This sequence comes from Aramus guarauna, assembly GCA_013400195.1. Taxonomy (NCBI): domain Eukaryota; kingdom Metazoa; phylum Chordata; class Aves; order Gruiformes; family Aramidae; genus Aramus; species Aramus guarauna. The sequence continues at coordinate 1,498,539 of VXBL01000838.1, read as the reverse complement.
TGTTATGAACTGCAGAACTTTTTCATAAGTCACTCATCTCTGTTTGTTAGGACTCATTTCTAACACAATTGCCTCAAACACTATTCTTATATTGCAAAGAATGCAAGGATATTCTTTTTAGTTACAAAAAAAGAATGTTCTTGATGCTACTTAATGCCTAGCTACCATTTTTTGTCACCTACTTAATAAAAAAAAATCCTAAATTTATGCTAGTTCTGCTCAAATGCTTGTTATTTGATTCAGTTGATTTTGCTAAGGTCACTCTACTCACATTGACCTTCTAAAAAAATTAATGATTGGCTTGTAGCTAAATCCAAAGGTCTTGCTTCTTTTTCTGTCCTTCTCAACTTATCAGCTAGTTTTGGACCTTTGGATCATTCTTTATCAACTCAGTTTACATAGTTTTTCTGACTCTGCACAATACTTCTTTTTCAACTTACTACATATGTTTGGTGCTTTATAGGGTCCCTAAAATTGTCCTTGCCATCATTACAATGAGCTTTGTGCTGAGTGCTCTACCATTTATTTATTTTCCTGCTGGACTGCATTTTTTCTGCTCACATTTTTTCAGTGAAAACATTCTTTCCTATATCTCAAAGGTCTTTTTCTTCCTTTCTTAGGGGTAGTTCCTCCTGGATATAAACCAATCTTCATTTAAGTATAATCAAAGCAGAAATTAATTCCTTTCCTAACTGGAACATTTATGGCCTGACCTTGAAACCTTTACCCATGGTAAATAGCATTTTCCTTCCAGCCCTCACTGAGTAGCAGTCATTTGAGTCCCATGCTGCCCTCACATGGGCCTTGATACCTACAATGCTATCAAAGCACTAACCATCTAAAATGCACTCTGGTGGTATCCCTATGCTTCTTTCATCACTTGACCATCTTCTGGGTCACTTGAAAAAAAAAAAAAATCTCATTTGTCTCCTTAAAGCAGTCACTTACTTATATTTCTCTGTTTACATCTTTTTAATCCTTAACACCCAATACAGACTTCATATAGTCTGCATTTATGGTCTATAGAAGGGTCATTCCCTACAGTTCCCTCTCTGGCATCAAAATGACAGTCCTCTTGCTTTTTGTACACTAGGTAGCTCTTTATATCTTCTTCTTCCTCCTCTACAAGAAGGGCTTGATCTACCAATGTATGTTTTAACAGTGACATAAATGGAGCACAACACCAGTAATGATTATTCAAATGTAAATTAAAGCCAAGTTTGTTCATTCAAATAAAAGAAAGTTACGTAAACATGTAGTTGACTAAGCAGGTGCTGAACTATTTGGATCAAAAAACTTATTATAATGATCACATCATTAATGTTATTACACACAATTGCTAGAATTATTACAACACCTCAGGAGCTTAGCTCACTACCCAAAAGCTTGCCAATCATTTTCAAAATTACGTGCTGATCTAGTAAAGATATTTTCTTCCACTGCAAACCTCACCTCAGTATGGAATTTTAACTTGAAACAGGAACAGGAGCTTCACATTGCTGTTACTGAAATCTGGCCTATAAAGATTAACTAGCAAGATGTTTGTTGCTTTTTTTTAATGGGGCTCTATGCATTTTTTCGTTATATTCTACCCATCATTTTTGAATGACATAAGTTGCCTAGCAGACTTATATAAGACCATCTCATTCTAATAACTAGGTAATCCATTTAAAGCTATGTGGTTCCAGTTAACAATGAACAATGTTCTGGCCCAACAGCATTAGAGAATAAGGTATTAAGTAGTAAAATTCTAGTTTAAAACCACAGAATTACAAAAAACAACAGGAGACATGCAGTAGAACGAAGTTATCCTTGGCAACAAAACCAGTGTTAGTACACATCAAAGTATAAACTCAGCTATGTTTTAGGACAGTATCTGGTCTCAGTCTCACGTATCTGGTTCTCTAACACTTATCTATTAGAGAAACAGAAGTCTCAAAGGATTATACTACTGTTTAAATGTGAATTTCCATCTGTCCTGGAATTGAGGTCCTGCCTTTCAGAGCATACATTGTTGTTTAAATTTGTAATGTGGTATAGCAACATGCCTGAAGCACTTGAGGGGCATGATGTTTAAGATTAAGGAATAGCTTACTCTTTTGTACCAGTATGTCTGCTATATTACTGATTAAAGCAATTTAGTATAAGATAACTAGTGTGAGCTGGTCTTAACATTTACAGATATTCAACAGTTTTTGCTTACCCTTACTTAGAGAAACTTACTCTGTTCAACAATACTACTATGAGCAACTTCAGTTTCTTCTAGTGCCTTGTCAAGGATACTGCTTGCTAAATTCCAACAGTCTATGCCTGCAAGAAGAGAATTTGGCACAGCAAATCTTATCTGTTAGCTATGAGGAACAACATAGAAGAATCCAGCATGCTTCTTAGAAAGCAAGTTTTAAACTTCCTGAAGTTCAGAAGTCTGGACTGTTCCAGTTGGGATGAACAAATGCACCTCAAAATATTCAAATTACTTTTTCTTTTTCTCCTTTAAGCTCATAATTATGTTGTCAGCTCTGAACTCTAAAACCAGTCAAAATATTCTGTTACACATAATTAAACAATTTATTTAATTTACTTTAACTTGTGACCTATAATAAGAGCTGAAAATCAATATACTATTTTCAAAGTCTTTTGAAAGATATTTCAATTTTAATTAAATAATATAAAATCTTGCTTTATCATTCTTCACTCTCGAAAAAATGATATAATTAGATTTAATCCCTTATCCAACCAAACAAGTTACATATGTAAAATGGCAGGAAATTCTTTCTCCCTAATCCCAGCCTCACTGAACCTGATTTCAGCTTTAAACTTGCTAACAAACTCCTCATGGCTTCTGCCTATTTTATCTTTTATAGTTACTGAAGGACAAATACTGTAGTTTTCCCCAAATGCCAACTCTGGGTACTTTTTGGGAGATTTTCTGTTCTTCCTTGTCTGGACATCTTCACTGTGTGACATGCTGAAGTGCCAAATTCTCCATCAGACTGAATGCAATCTGCTACAATGGAGTTTTGACTACAGAATGAAAACACTCCTATGAGTATGAGAACTAAGTAAAACTGATTTCCTCCTTTTTGTGCAATTCATATGGTAAATGATAAATCATAAATTGGATGGTATTTACCATAATCAGAAATCAGAATTTATAAGGAATCTCCATTATGTGGGTACGCTGGTATCTAACAGCTCTGCAACCTTTCTGCTAGTTGAGGAACTTAAGAGGTCTTTTTATTCCTATCCAGCTAGCTACTATCACAAAACTTGTAGGAACTTACTGCCATTGAGACCTATGACCCTTTCTCAAATTTGAAAGTAGTCAACAGGTTCAAGTTACAGGGAGGGGAACCAGTGAACAGACACAGACATATATGCACATACACAACCCATGGTCATATAACCTTATGTTCTTGGGAAGCAAGACTAAAACCTTCCTTGTCTTTAAGAAATCAAAAGATGAAAAAAATTCTCCTGTTTGAAAGCAGATGACTTATGTAGATGTTTTCTATATGAACCTTAGGTAGCAATACATCAAAATTTTGTAAGATTGCTAGCACATCAGTATGATTCAATTCTTAGTGTATTATTTTATTTTATTTCTGCAAATATTGTTCTTCATATCTTTCTTTTAAAATGTCTTTAAAATGTCATTGCAAAAGGCAATAAAATCACATATACAATCAAAATGCATTTCAACACATGTAATTCAAAAGAACATATCAATATTAATATGTATTGCACTAAATTTCAAGCATGTCTGATACTTTAGGAAATAATTTAACTTTTTTTGGGGAACCAGGTAGCTGGAATACTAGAAGGATGTTGAGAAACACAGTTGTGTATCCCCACTCAAAACAAGGCTCACTAAGTGAGCAAAGGAAACAGTACAGGTAGTAGAGGTGCATATATGTGAAGGGTAGGACACTGACCAGTGAGGAGATAGAAGTTGCAACTCAAATAGCAAACACAATGACAGAGCTCCGGTGAGATAATTGTTAGACAAAACTTTTGGCTTAAAAGTAGTAAAAAACAAAATTGTTTGGAAATTTGCCCAAATAAAATAGTCCTTGTTGACTGAATCCACCTGATTTCAGGAAGATGGGACTTTCTACTGTCCTTCTGGCTACTACTCACAAATCACGTTACGTCATAGAAGTGACTGATTCAATAATTAATTTATTTTCCTAACAGAAATCCACATTCTGACTAGTTACACTGTATGTGCACGTAAGCATGAGTACTAAGATACATATAAATATCTGGGTTAATTTTAGATGTCATGTTTCTATTATAGAAAGGTGACAGAGCTGAAGAAAGTTCTATGAAGGCAAAGGATTTGGTGATCATAATCCATGACATTTTACACTCTGTCATTTCCAGAGGCAGTGCAGTGCTGACTACTGAAAAATGCAGGAGGCTCATGCAGCAAAAGGCACATCACTTAGGGGGATAGATTTCATTCAGACCAGTATTTCTATGTATACAGTAACATGATCTGCCAACATTTTCTGGGGTCAATGCTGTGACAATACTTTCTGTTAGGGCTGCCAAGTGAACTTCATGGATCTAGGACATTTGAAATCTCTTGAATCTCAAATACATGGTCTTGCGACACAGACTGTTGTACATTAGCATCTAAAATTTGGAAACTGCTTTACATCTTTCTTGAAGAGTATTTATAGAATTTATTAATATAACTTTGCTGTGCCCCTGGAGTAACAACTGCATCCAATTTTCTTCTCACTCCCACTGGAGTTAAAATTGCAGACATATCACATTATACATCTGACAACAGTTTTAAAGATTCTGGTTCCTTTAACCAGAGTGGCAACTGCAAGTGAGCTACTGATGTCCTAATGTGAAGGGAGTTTGCATGATTTTTGTGGCAGTACTTCACATTTGTTCCACTAGTTTTCTTTCTTGGAGGAGACAGGAAACCTTGGCTCTCCAGTAACCTCTTATCCATCCCAAGCTTCCAGGAGGGGACAGCCCAATGCACCAAAGTTACTAGACCTCTATTTACTTTAGGGAGAATGTTACAAAAAAGAGCTTTCCTCTGCTTCTCCTGTCTACACTGAACTACAGAATGCCTTGAAGAGACTCCCTGACAAGGGAAATAAGCCACAGTCACTCTGTGCAGTTCCTCGAGCTTTGGAATATTCCCTTTGACAGACAAGCAATTACTCAGTTACAATTTTCTAGCATATGCATGCAGTTTATTCGTGTGAAAGAGGTTGGACTACCCTTAGACTAAACTAGATGGCAGATCTTGTCTGTTCACTACTGATCAGTAAATAAGGCTGTGAGATTAAAGCCTCTTTTTCCCCCTTCCTTTTTCTAAGAAAACACAGTTCTGTGATAGGCACATTTCATCATTTCGTGCTCTTTGTTGACAGCTTCTATGAATGTTGCTCATATTGCAATGCCTTTGAAAAGCTTGCTGAGTATAAGCTTGCCTTGATGCTATGCTAGTAACAAATTATACAAGTAGGGTTTGATTTGAGTGTCTCCTTCAGAGGATTTCATAAATTCATTGTGAGTTTTATGCTGAATCTGATTTACACTTAGAGTCAGTGATTAAAAAACAACACTGGATTTGGACACATGGATGTCATTTACTCTTCCATCAGAAATGAAAAAACAAAATGGCAAAGTCAAAATTTCATGGAAAGGAGTAATTTTTAATTCTCCTGAGGTCAAGGCTTAGCTATGCTTTCTGCTTAATCCTTACCCTCTCATCTCCCGTTGGCCGCTTCAGTTCTTGACAGATAACAAGCCCTTAGTAGAGAGGAGAGAGCAAGAAGCTTGCTTGCAATGACTGGGATACCTGTACTAACCTAACTATCCAAACTCTGAACTAACTTCTGCTGGCATAGCTCCGGAATGAGTTTGGCTGTGTATCTATAATGAACTAACAGAATTCAAATTCTATTTATGGGATGGAAACATTTTCTCAACTCCATGAAAGAGAATTGAGCAAGGCTCCCTTTGGAGTTTCTGTATTAGGAGATGAGATAATTCCTGAGCTTTGACAGCTCCCTTCCCTGATCTTGAAGAGCACATCTGTTCTGATGAATCCCAACCATGTCTATCCAAGGAAGATGAGGATGGGCTCAGTGCCAAGAATCTAGTTACCATCCAACACCAGGAATCTCTCGCATGTCACTGCAGAATATTACAATTTTGTTCCTACAATTTCATACCAGTTGCTTCTAACACCTCTGCAACAGAAAGATGAGTCTGACTATGATTCAGACAGCTTCACCTAGAATTTCTATAGCCTGTCATAAATGATCAGAGCGCTAAGGCTAAGCTCACCACTCAATACAAAGTAGTTTAAGATTTTTAACTTCAATAGCCTAGAAACAAATATGGTATTGTAAGGAGATTTGGTGGGCAATTTTCTAGTAAAACAAGTTCTTAGTAGCAAAATGACAATTTCTTGAAACGGAAAGGTTTCATTAAGAGGTTTTAGGTCCAATAAATTTAGGCAGAACAGAGGAAAGGTTCCCTTTCCGTCTTCCACTTTCTGCTCCAGTTTTCCATGCAGGCTGCTGGGAAGACAGAGGCTGCTGTGAGTGATGCATATACCCTACAAGCCTTCTGGCTTTGCAACAAAATGGTTACATGGCCAACTAAAGCTTTTGAAGACCAGGTCCTCTCTCAAGATACCATATATACTTCTAACCAGTGGTCTAAACTACGAAGTCATGATATGCAGGATGGAGTAGCTAAGATCCATAGTTATTAACTGCATACATAGTAATAGTATTGTCATTTCATGCTACCCTACTAACACACCTCTCATCTTCGCTGGAGTGCATGTTTAAACTATCAGACATCTGTATGTGTGGCATACAAATCTGGACTATCTATATGGTTTTGTCTGACAAGTCATGGCATGCTTATTCACAGCCTGGTTGCACCTTTCTTATTTTTAAAAAAATGTCATTAAAAGAAAGGAACGTAAAAGACCTTGTGCTGGAGTGCAGCAAAGTAAAGGCACCCTGTAACATCTAGATTTCTTGATTTTTGGAGGGACCTGGGTAATCCATTAAACAAAACTTTTTTTGGAAATTCCAGGGTCACAGGAGTGATTCACTTGCTTTGAAGGAGACTTTTTTAGAGGTTGGTGATTACAAAGTATTTCAGTGAACAGAGGTGTCAAATCAGCTGCAGGCTGTACCAGCAAGTCAGCTCACTGTAGAGCTCTGGTAATGAGTGAATGTAGCAAACATCCGTCTTGACGCAATCAAGGACAAACAAACAGAACCTGTGGAGGCAAGATAACCATCTTGTGAGACCACTTCCCTATTCCTGAAACACATAGAGAAAAGACCATCTGTCTCCTGTACATGCGTGCCTGTGAAAGGTCATTACTTCATCAGCCCTGAAGGGGGGGGACTGTGAGGCCCCCAAGACCCCCACAACCCACCAACTCATTTCTAGAACATTCCTGAGCACATATTGTGACTGCTCAGTGATGATAGACCCCCGCCTATGGGACAGGCACATTGGGTTATAAAAGGGGGAGACATAAGTTTCTGGCATGCGCCCACCCGCTACCTGAGGATTACCACTATGAGCAGAGAACATTGCTGGATCCAGGGGTTGTGATATCTTTTCTCTTCTCCTCACTCTCTTTCTCTCTCTCTTTTCCTCTGCCACTCTCTTTGTCTCTAACTTAATTTTCGGCACATTAGAGTAATATCATTACAAGTTTTGCCAAGACTCTATCTTTCGTAGTTCTGCTGAGTTTTAAGTAAATTTGTGATTCATCTGAACCTCTTGAGTAATTGTTGTTACTCCTGATTACCATGCAGAGAATTAAAAAGTTAACCTCACCCTTTCCCATCGAGTGGGACAGGACACTCACCTAGCTGACCTACTAGAAATACTGATTCATTACAAATTTGTAAACATCACCCCTCAGAAGTGGGGAAAGATCTGGAAAAATACCAATAAACTGCTGATGTTAGCACAGTTTAAGTGGTGCCAGAGCATGTATCTCACTGACCTTCATCTCCTGAACCTCTACCAGACAGGGAGGACAAAAATGAAATGGCTTGAACTCTGCCATGAGTAAATTCAGTAATTTATCTCTCCAGAGACTATGAACTTGGTTCTTATACTTACAAAAATTATTTTGCCTTGTTAATAGACACCTTGCACCCCTTCACACTTGGGAAGGGAACAGAAGGAGAATTTGAAATTTATTATGTAGGGAAGGGAGATCAAGCTGATGCTTATTTTCTCCTCATTCCTTCCTTTGCATTAGTCCTAATATTGGTACTAATATGACTCCTTGGTGAGCCAGTTCTACTCAGTGAGTCAGCAGAGAACTCATCCAGCAAAATACAGTTTTCTGCTGGCTTAGTCAGCTGAATTCATCACTGAAGTGTCAGAAGAGCATAAGAGCTGGAGCACAGGAGGCAGAAGAGCTAGGAGGACACATAAGGAGGAGAGGGAAACAGAATCACCTCTTTTGGCAGCACCAATGAATTAGATCAAGTAAACGTGTCTCATCTGATTGTGACTTTACAGAAACACTGTGGTAATACTGCAAATAAACCTTTAACAGTAACTGTAGTAGCTGTGAACTTGAAAATGGGACAGAAAGGCATTTGAAACTGGAAACTGAAGATTGGAGACTTCAGTTTAGCAATCCTGAAAAATACCCAGTTGGGGCTTTCAGTGGGAAAGGTCAGGTGAAATAGGTAAGAAAAGAACCAACCCAGAACTCCCAGAGAGGAGGCTGTCTGCACAGCAAATACTGCAGCCTGGAGCATCCTATGGTTAGCCAGCATAAGGAGTGCTGGGCTTTCCCATGCTCCCTGTCCATGTACCTTCCGCTTAACTAACAGTACAGCGAGCTTGCATCCCAATTTAATACAAACTTCGAGTCACTCGTTACCCTCTGGTGACATCTCGTGGATCAAAGCAAGGTATCCCTGCCTGCTGGCAAACCCTGCAAAGCCTCAGTGTCTGAACCTGCGGAGTGACAGTCTCTTTCCCAAGTCTAAGGAGCTCTATAGTGTCCGACAAGGTTTAGCTTTTCTTTATTTTTTCCTTCCTTTCCTGCTCTGTGGATAGTGCAACTGAGCACTGTAGCAACAAGACCCCTACAAAGAACTTAAAATAGAGGTAAGCAGGAAAAAAGCAAATGAGAAAGTAGAGCACAGAAACCAAGAAAAGAGGAGAGTAGTGAATAAATTTCATGAACTGTATTTTCTATTAGTAAAACAGATTCTATAGTCTAAAGCTGAGTATAAGCAAGTGTTGAGCCATTAGGATTTCATAGCTGAAGTCAAGAGGAACCTATGCACTGCTTGCCACAGTGGCAGGAGCAAGCAATTAATCAACACCACATAATCATAGCTCATTGTACCCTGCAAATATTAAGCAACTAAAACTCCCAGTGTGCCTATGCATCATTCACAGAAGCTGGAAATAAAACCTTGTCTCAGATTCAAGTTGTGACAGTAATAAATGGAAAAGTTAGTAATATTTTGCTAAAAATATTAATCGATTTTGGATGTTTAATTTTGGAGCTTCCATTTCAAATTACTTGGGCATTCATTATCTAAGTTAAATTTATATGTTTATTCTATAAGATAATTATGTAAGCTTAAATTATAGCCTCATAATGTAGGAAAAACACTTCTACATAACAAGAAGTACAGTCTCTTGTGACCTCTGCAGGCACCTTGAAATTCAATCCATCCCTCACAGAGGATATTGGTGCAGGAAAAAAAAAAAAAAAAAAAAAAGTTCCATGAATGTCAGCTATCATGGAGCTATAGCAGAAAGGTATCTTCCAGAAAACATTGATAGACTGATAGCTGGAAATGAGGAGACTACAGAAATGGAGCATACACGGGAAGTCATAAACTCATTAACTGCGCACCCACCGAAACCATAGGGAGCAGCATCTTTTTGCCATGCAGCCTATGCTTGTGCAGGCTCTGAAGGGATGCTTGAGCAGTACTGAACATTGCAAGAGAACTTATGCAGAGCATGGGCGACATCCAGCACAGGACAGCACTGCTGACTGCCCATGGTGGGCCAAGCCCTTGACCAGTTTCCAGCACAGGCTCAAGCACACATGCCTCTAGTAATACTAAACAAGTGTCAATCTCATAGAAAGCCTCATTAGCTCTCTCCAAAAAAACCTGCGTTTAGAGTAGCTAATTGGAAAAAAAAAAAAAAAAAAAGGAAGATAAGATATTAAATAGGATTTACTGAACTATAAAACCTAGCACTAGCAAACAACTAAGTCAATAAAAAAGCACTTCTTGTCCCTAGGCTAATAATATTTAAATTGATACTTGGTTCAGCAAAAATACTGAAGCATACTGCAGTTTATAGCCAAAGCAACAGCTGGTTTGAGTAAAAATATCAACATATGCTATGGCAGTCCATAACACTAGTCAAGCACAAAATAGCCTGCCTGGATTAGTGATTCTCTCACAAAAATAACTTAAAAAACAAAAAAGCACCAGCTACTTCAAAGGCACATCATACCAAATGTGACACATTTCATGATATATTAACCTCAAACAACTTATGAATTAGCAGTTAATTGCCTATTAAAACTGCTATAGTAACGAGAAATACTTGAACAAACAAAACTATATCTAGCAGTGGACTAACACACCTTCACCCCTGGGGTTACTGAAGAAAACCAGATTGTCCCAGTGTGCAGCACAGACTAATTCCTAACAGGGCTTTGCTGTGTATGGTTTTAAAGAGCAAAACAAAACTTAGTCATAAATCAAGAATATCAGAAGGAACACTACAGACATAGGTAGCTAGGGCTTGGTAAATGTTAGAGAAAATAACAGGAACTGAACAAGTGTAGTCTGTTTCAAATTTAGAGGCTATCCAAATGCCTAATAATGCTGACTAAACTGTTGAATTCTAGTTGCCATTGCTAGGTTAAGCATCAGTAAATACTGCCTCTGAAATTTAACTGTCTCAACAAGCTAGCTAGTCATGACTGAAATCTTTATAGAGCTGAAAACCTTTATGAGAAGACTGTAATTGGAGGACAGTGGAGAAAGTTTATTTCAAGGAATAGCTTAGAAGAACAATGCATGGAGGAAAACTTGGCCAGCAAACCGAGTATTTGTTGTGTGAAAATTTATGAGTTTTTTAAAAAAATTAGTCCTGAATAATAAGGCAGGCAAAGATCCTTCAAAATGTCACTGGGGCACATTCACGATCAATTAACCTGAGGCTTTTAGCTCTCCAGGCTGCTGATTACGATCCCCTATTAAAGTTACAGAACTAATGCCACTGCTCATGCAAGAAAGTCAGAGACATAACTGAAGAAGAAAAGGTTACATAGGAAAACTCTTCAGAAAGCCCATTGCAGGACCACAGCACAGTATTGCTACACACTCTTCTGAGAAAGAGGCTGGAACTAGTTACGGTAGTTCAGCAATGTTTCGGAAAGACTGGCTGTGAACGTAGCCTATAGGATGTGCTAATTTCTCACACTTCTCCGAAGCAGTTACCATCGGATAAAGAAGCTTTCAAAAATATTCTGTTGCTTTTACAGCTGTGAAGTAACTTTTAAAAAAACCTGAGGCACCAGTTTGAAACAGTAGCTCTGTTACAGAAGAACTGTAAAAAACCCTCAAATTTATCCAAATACTAAAGCCTAATGACAGTCAACATTTACCCTAGACATAAACCAGTTAATTTTCACCTGCGCTAACTCCCTGAACCCAGTCCTCACTCAGGCCCAAGAGTTCTAATGCGCGCTCACAGGGAGGAGTATGTGAGCAGGAAAGGCAGTGCTGGCTGTAGGCCACTTGCAATCCACCAGGTCCAGTTTCAGCTGCAGAAGCTGCCTGGGAGGTCTGCCCACAGCTAAACTAATAGCTCTGCTCCCTCCCACTGCGCTTGAACATCCAGCACTTGTGTTGCATTAGGGCTAGCCACAGCTCACCTAGCAGCAAACTGAATTTATCTGGTAGGGGAAACAGTCTGCAGTGAAAAAAAGTTTCCTGGCAGATCAATGACCTGAATCAACCCACCTTGTGGTGCTAATACTCGATTTTATAATAAAAGGGGAGCAGAAAACTGTGAACAAGAGGGTGGGAAACTGTCCCCTTGGTAGCACTTAACAGTATATAAAATTTAAAATAACAAATAAAAAAAAGACAGAAAAAGCAGCCCTTATTCACAGTAATGCCTGCCTCACCAAGAAAAGCACTGGGTCGCTGGGTCCAGTCAGAAGGGTGAAATTCCTGGAGTTTGGTCCAAGGTTGTCTGAGCAACTAATGTGTCTCTTAGCCTTGGACAGAAAGACTGAGACTGTAAATTCCTTTTGTGCATCTAGAATACTAATAAATGTGGGAGGTTTTAATTAAAAAAACCCAAAATTGTCACACCCCAAATTTTCAGTTGGCTCAGCTACTATTTACCACCCAGTGAGGAATAACACCGGGGCTGGTATGAGAGGAGGGTAGGCACATTTTCCCCAGGGCAGCTCACCACTTAAGCTGCCTCATCCTAAATTTCTCCCGGTGTGAACCTCGACCAGGCACGGCTGCCTTTGCCGCTGGTGTCTGCAGCTTCACGTCGGGACAGGCAGATGGCCCGTATCCCATGCCGGACGCATCCAGCCTCTGAAAGGCTCACAACGACGGATGCCAACCTTCTGTTCTGAATCTGCGTTGTCTCTTCTGCTGCACCGCCGGGTCCAGCTTCTGAGACCGCATGCAGGCAGGCAGCCCGAAGCACCTGCAAGGCTGCGACTCCACCTTGGCTTGCATCACCCGCTGCGCTTCCATGCCCCACAGATGTCATCGAGCAGGCCCTCTAGCTACGGCGGGGCGCGACCGCCACCGAGTTAGACAACGCTTCTGGGGGCAGGATCGACTGCGGCGGTCCGTCAGCACCTGGCGGGGCCCGCCGCCCTGAGGCTGTGAGGGAGCTGTGAGGGGGCGGGCGAGCCCGTGGTTCTCCCCGTCCCTCCCTGGGCGCGAGGCGCGGCCGTTAACCGTTCCGCCCCCCTCGGCGCGAGGCGCAGCGGTTGTGCTCGAGCGCGCGGCGCGGCGGGATGCTGCCCGCCCTGTGCACCGCGCTGGCGGGGCTGCTGCTCCTGCCGCTGCTGCTGCGCTGCGCCTGGCCCTACTTCTTCCAGGACCTGCGCTTCGCCCTCACCATGGCGCGGGTGGCGAGGAGGACGCGGAGAGCCGGTGCCCGCCGGCCCGCCAGCACCCTCCTGGACGTCTTCGCGCGGCGGGCGCGGCGGGC
>VXBL01000838.1:1428631-1485243 GCA_013400195.1 Aramus guarauna | reverse complement strand
GCGGCCGCCGCACAAGCCGCTGCTGCTGTTCGGCGACGAGGTCTCCACTTACGAGCAGGTGGAGCGGCGGAGCAGCCAGGCGGCGCGGGCGCTGCGCGACGCCGCGGGGCTGCGGGCGGGCGGCTGCTTGGCCCTCTTCATGGGCAACCGGCCCGCCTACGTCTGGGTCTGGCTGGGCTGCGCCAAGCTGGGCTGCGCCGTGGCTTGCCTCAACTCCAACGTCAGGGCCGCGTCCTTGCTGCGCTGCTTCCAGAGCAGCGCGGCCACCGTGCTGCTGGCGGCCCCAGGTGAGGAAAGCTCCGGCTGCGGCCGGGGGGAGCGGAGCCGAGCCGAGCCGCGGGGGCCTTCTCGGTGGCGCGGCCCCTCTCCGGGCTTGTGGGTGCGCGGAGGTGGCGGGGAGGCAGCGCCGGCTTCGCCCCTTGGGCCTGTCCCGGCAGGCGCCGGGGGTGGCCGGAGCGGGGGACACTGGCTGCGTCCCGTCCTCTAACCGCGAGTTTGGGGATTTGCGAAGCTGCTTCAGACCAAATGAAAGGAAAAGATTTCCAAACAATGTGCACCGTGTTTTCGTTTTCAGCTCTGATACCTTGTTAGCTATTTGATAAGAACAACAAAGACCTAGAAATAAAATGGCCCTCAGTCATAAACAGCAGGATTAATTCACGGTTATGTTCACGCAAACGTCCCAAACAGAAATACGGCAGCGCAAGGGGAATCCTCTCGCTGCCGCTGGACAGCGACTTGGACACAGAGAGGTGGTTGCAGTCTGTCTAAAAGCTTTCGTCAAGCTTCAGTTCAAAGCAAAACGTGTGACGCCACGTACATAAACCATATTTCCTTTTCTGTAGAAGAGACTTTGACATAATAGTATGTTTCAAACGGAGAGCTGCATTCTGTTCCCTATAGAGCAGAGCCCTTATTTCATGCCCAGTCCTCTCTCTATATTTGTATGTGTGTGCACACATACATACCGTATGAAGGACTGACCGTGTGGGAAATCAAAGATATTCTTTATCTGCCTAGAGTTAACAACTTCTGCATGAATATATGCTCCATTTCAGCTAAACAGTCGAACTCTTTCATCTACTATATGTAACTGAAGTATTTTATATGCCCCAAAACCATAGGAGTTCAAATTTCTGCCTCAGAAAAAATTCTGCACAATCTCTGAACTTTTGAAATTAATCAGTATTTGAATTATTAGCCTATGTGGGAAAAGCTCTGGTGTCAGATAGGAAATATATTTTTCCTCTTTCTATAACATACTTGCCTCAAATTTTCTAAAAAAAAAAGCCTTCAGCTCTGAGGAAAAAAAGTAAAAGAAAAATTTGAGCCTTATTCATAAAAACTTACTACATGCTTGACTCCACAAGGGATTGCTGGACATCAGGAGAGGAAAGAAGTCTAGGTCTTTTCTGTTGGGCCTCAATTCTCTCTTCTTATTTTCATCCTTTATTATGCAGAAGATAAATATTGTCTTATCAGAACTTACCATCACATGAGATCCTGTCTGTGTGCTTGCACAGATAAGTTTCTGAAAAGAAATATGCTGAATTCATTAATGCAGTTTATATATCATTAAAGTTACTTATACCTACAATAAAATCAGGATTTCAAAGTTTATTAGAGGGTTATTTATCTCAGTGGAAGTTTATTGCGGGTTATTTATCTCTAAGGTGCTAGCTCATTAGATATGTGCTAATATATCTTATTTTATCTCCTTCGTGCCTGATACTGTCTTAGGAGAACTCCTCCTCTCCCACCCAGCAGTGTGGGAGAGCAGAGGTGGAATGGAGGAAGACAGGCCAGGCTGCGCTAATATTTTAAGGTTTCCTTACTCCTTCACTAAAAGAAGCCTTTGTTAGATTTTTGTGAGTAGCCTGGTGGCTACAGGGCACCCACAGTAATCCCAGGACGGTTTTTGCACCAAAGTTACAGCAGAAGTACAGAATTGTTTGATTTGGAATTCCAGAGTCTGCCAGACCTGAAAGGGTAATGCTTTTATTGAAGTTACTGCTTTTGTGCAAGTGAGACAAACTTTTGATGTCGATCTTGGCTTTATCTACTCAATTAGTCTGGAAATATAATTTCCAGTAACGGATTTAGTTTTCAGTATTAAATTGCCTCAGAGATTTGTTGATTTAATAATATTTAATTGATTTTTTGCTTTCAAATAAAATAGAAGTGGTAAAAAATAAATTATGGGAAGTTTTATATTATGATGTTTCAGCGGAAGTGGTTTTGAGGATTCATTTTAAATCCTGTGGATTATCTATTCAAGTAAAAGCGCCTGTGAGTTGCAAGGCTTTTAGTCTGGATTCCTAAAGAAAAATGGTGTATACAATTGCATCATCTGTCTGGTCATCTTCGCTTGAATCCATTATCCAATTATCCAGCTTCTTAAGGGAATAAAAGCCTTGAGGATGACTACATTCTTTCCAACTTGGTTGAAACTGGCAGTGAGTAGAGGAGAGAGATCTGCATTACTGCTTCAATAAGAGAAAGGCAGACAGGACTTGATCATGCAGGGAGTTAGCCTACTCATTGCTCGTAAGTCAAACCATCTGCTCCTGTTGGTGGGAGATACCAGGGGAAGCATGAGGAGAACTGGGATTAATCAAGGTACATGTAGGAGACTGGCATAGGGAAAGACAGAACTATCTAGGAGTCCAGGCTTCAGTAGTACCACTACTTACTAAGTCACTCTTCATTCTGCTTTTCAGTGTTTCTTCCATTTGTGTTGGGACTTGAGAAAGATGAGTTGCATAAAACATAGCGGTGATTTAAGCAGCACCTAACTTTGTGTGGGCACTTGCCAGGTGAGGCATTTCCCCATGGTGGAGAGGGAAGGTAGCAACATGGAGCTAGTGGCGCTCCCTCAGAGTCCTGCAAGGTGCGCAGGCAAGGGGAAATGTGCTTGGATTGCTTCTCTGCAATTCCGTTCCCGCTGCAGAAAATCAGATCAAATCAAATCACTCCCAGTTCTGTGGGGAGACACTGTTCCTCTTCGGTCCTTTTTGCTGGATTCTGAAGTGACTTGAGCATGAGTTTCTCCACCAGCAGCTAAAGATGAAAGCTGCTGAGCCAAAGTTGATGCATCAATAGCATAGTTCACAGAATAATACAGAATTTTCTTGTAATACTTTTTCTCTCCTCTTTAAGAACTGAAGGAATCTGTTGAAGAAATACTGCCATTCTTGAAGAAAGAAAATGTTAAAGTTTATTATTTAAGCAAGACATCTGCTACAGAAGGAGTTGAGAGCTTTCTCGATAAAGTAGATGCTGCTTCAGATGAGCCTACTCCATTGTCTTGGAGATCAGATATAACCTTTAAAACTCCTGCCATGTACATTTATACTTCTGGTACTACAGGTAACGTAAATTCACAAAAACTATATGGATGGCCACACATTCCTCCCAACATTGTGATTTTGTAGTAAGGAAAGAGAATCTGTTACTTCCCATTAATTCCTAGTCACAGTCATTCCCCCTCAGGAAACTGGAAATTTGATATCTGTATCTAACAGCAAAAAGCACATAGAATATAGGCTGACTTCAAGCACAAAATCTGAGGGGAGGGACTGAAGTAAAAGCCAATTAAACATACAAGTTTTATGCCAGTAAGGTCACTAAGACTCTCTCTTATCCTAGACATACTGCTGGCCTAAGTATGTGTCTTGGCATCCACCTTATACTCGGTATCTGTGGATCATGAACCCTAAATGCTGGCCTCCTCTGAGGGCAGGAACTCCTTTGGAAGGGAGGAAGTACAAATTTGAATCCTATTTGGAGTGCAGAAGACAAATAACTCGGGTGTCCTTTGTCCTTGTTACCATATCTGTTCTTACAGAATAGGCAAGCACCACCATTGCTTTGTCTTCTAGCATCTCTTTCAGCAAGTAATCAGTTCAGCTGTATCTGATGGGAAACCAAGAAGAGATTTTGTAGTATGAATTCTAGTTTCATCTAGGATGATTCAAAGCTGCAAGGAGACACCTAATTCCAGGAGAGATGCAAGATCTGAGATTAACCTCTATTTTAGCATTTCCATTCCCTTTGCTCAGCATGCTAGATTCCCCAAATCCCATTTCCTTATTCCTTAGGTGCTTGTTATTCCTAGGTACCATAGTACTGGGAATTTGGGCACTTAATAGAGGGGTTCTCACCTAAAAGTTACACTTGGGAAGACATAGGATCCTCACTAGGGCTAAACACTTCTGCGTTGAGTAGACACAGGCTGCATACCTACCTGAACTCTGGAACTATCACTTGCGTCAGTAAATGAGATAAAATCTTTTCTTAAGCCCTTGTGAAACCAACTGGTCTTACTATGTTTATTGTTGAAGTGAAGTTACATGTCTTTTTGCTTGACTTTCAATAGGTCTTCCCAAAGCTGCAGTCATTAACCATGAACGCATAATGCTAGCTTGTGGTTTGTTTGATGCTGGCAATGTTACCTCAGAAGATATTGTGTATACTGCTCTACCCCTCTATCACAGCTCTGCCCTTCTCGTTGGAGTCCATGGATGTATCATGAAAGGTACCATGCACTTGACTAGTATGAACAGGTTTCTGTGCAGAATTCATGCACAGATATGATCACAGAACATAAGCCTTTCCCTAGCTACCAGACTTTGCGCTGAAATACTTGGTTATACATGTGTCTATTACCAGAAACTCTGTAAGTCAAAAGACATTCTTGTTCCTCTATCGCCTTTATACGACTCGCACAGATCTTCACCCCGGACAAATTTTATTTCACCACCTGGACAAGCAGGATATATCCTTTCTTACGTGACAGCTCTTTGCACAGTTTTAGGGTAAATTAGTACTGATGTTTAACTTCTGATGAATAGAAATAGAGGTTAAACAAATTATTCAGCATGGATTGTATTTAAATATGTTTTAGGAAGAGTTCTTCCCAAAGGTACATAACACTAATTCTAAAAGTTTTTTTTCTACAATGCCATGCTAAGAAATTCTATATGGTCTTATGATATAATAAGAATTGTTCCTTCTCTTGTTTGTTCTACTTCTTTCTACACAGGTGCAACTATTGTTTTACGTGCCAGATTTTCAGCAAGCCAGTTCTGGGATGATTGCCGAAAATATAATGTAACAGTGATACAGTATATTGGGGAAGTGCTTCGGTATCTGTGCAGTGTGCCACAGGTAAAATTAACCGCCTTTCTTTTTTGGCTAATTAAATTACTGGGAATATTTGTTATATTATGCTTAAAATCTAACCATAAGTGGAGGGGGAAAAAATTTTGGTAGTGTTAGCCACACAGAGACATTTAGCTTAACCATTGAAGTGACCTGTTTATCAAAAATAACAGATTTGTAGCAAAAACCAAGGAATGTGAATGGCTCAACCTGAAGCTGGCTGAATGATGCAGTTGAGTGGTATTTCAGGCTCTCTTACAGATTACTCATTACTGATGGCTGCTTACCTACACAGGTCAGATTTTAAGATAATCACAGATAACTTAGCTCTCATTATTTAACATAAGGATTTTTGTTTAATCAGTACGTAGAATTCAACACCAGTGGAGAAAACACTTCTACATAAGCAAAGTTTATAAGCTTATTATCTGATCCTACGTGCATACTACTTTGAGTGCACAAGTCTCCCAGAAAGATGGGATTAACGTTTTAAGAATGCAAGAACTTGACCGAATGGGTAGTATTATTTAAACTGTTGTGGTGCCAAAAGGGCTTGGCCTGTTGTTGCAGCTGTAACAGAGAGACAGCTTTTTCCATGAGAAACTCCTGGTAAAAGCAAGATCCAGATTAACTTTTATCTATGCTATCATTTCTTTCCTTCACACATGCACAGAAGAAAAAAGCTCAATATGCGTCACAGTTTTCTTTCTGATTGTATTTCCAGCTAGCTTGCATTGTCATTTCAGAACAAATGAACAGCCCAAGTATTATAGAAATCACCTTAAGGCTGAATCATTAAGTCCTTCCTCCAGATAAATTTCTTTATCTGCCTAAGAAAATGGGGAAGAAAGATTGAAAATAGAGACTTAAGAACAACAACAGATGAGGCACAGTGTGGACCCAAGCAGCATCCTTTGCCCAGTGAATCATTTCAAAATAAAGTGTGTAAGGTCAAACATACAAATCCCCAATTAACTGGAGTTCGAAAGAAACTTCCCATGAGAGACTAAGGTATTGTGTACACTGTTGTAGAGCATCATCTACCACCAAAAAAAAAAAAATATTATAAGAAGTGAACAACAAGTCATTTAGACGCTATGCAGAATTTCAGCAGGTTTCATTGTTCTATTTTAAGTTTGGTTCTTTGCTAACATGTTATTGGCAGATCTCCCAATATTACAGAGAGGACTATATATTAATGTGTTTCTTTAGATTAAATTTAAACACCCTTTTCCAGACTATTTGGCAGAAGAGCAATAATAAAAATCCAGAAGTGATGTGACTACGTCCAAAATAAATTAAAGTTTTACAGTATTTAAAAATCGTAGCTATTTTATTGTGGCATTTTTTGGTCTTTTCTGGGAATATGACACTATAACATCAATCTATGTTTGTCTTAATGGCCAGATTTCTCTCTTGAATCGCTCCTTGAAAGAGCATTTTGCAATTTCAATGTTCTATGCCCATCTTCTATTCCTACCCTCTATTGCACTGCCCTCTGCACTGCATTCCCTGAAATATGTAAAACAAACATTCTGCAGAAATATACATTCCAGGTTTGTTGCTGACAGAATAGTCTTATTTTCATATTTTGCTAAAATTCTCTCAGGCTATTGTTATTCATTAGCATGTTAGATATGTTGATGAATTACAAGTGTCTGACCCAGTTCAGTACTGCCTTCTGTTGAGGATAAATATAAACATCTAAGAGAAGGCATAAATGCACTGCCATCCTCATTCTCTGTTTATCACTTTAGTCTGTAAACAGAAAGATCTAATAGCACTATTACAAGTGATATGAAATGTGGTAACAATTTTTATCAGGCTGAATCCTGCACTTTAATGGCAGAAGGGATTTCCTTTCCACCCAAACACCATTTTAAATCCTGCAAACCTTTTGCTAAATTCAGAGTAAAATTACACTCTTCTGCAGATAGTCACCACAAGGGTTACAAACAAAATAGTTTAACGTGGTGCCTGAGTTTCATTCTGTCCATACTTGTTCCCATCTTCATCCCAATCAAGTTAGCTACTAACTACATTTAGATATATAGCCTAACTTGCTCAGTAATTTCCTTTTCCATATCAAACTCATGAGCTTAACTGTAATGATGTTTGCACACATTTTACTTCAGAATATGCTCAACACTTCTAGGCTAAAGTTTCCTTCAAAATTTTCGAGAAGTAGAAGCTTTCACTCAGCAGAAATGTGAATTCATGAGTGTATCTTGTTTCTAGAGAAACAATGATCGGGATCACAAAGTCAGACTTGCCATAGGAAATGGAATAAGGGCTGATGTTTGGAGGGAATTTATCCGAAGATTTGGAAATATTAATATTTTGGAGTTTTATGCATCAACTGAAGGAAACATTTCTTTTGTTAATTACACTGGAAAAATTGGTGCAGTGGGAAGAGTAAACTGCCTGCAGAAGGTAAGAACAACAACAAAACCTGGCATTTTGTCTGTCTTGGTGAAGTCTGGTATATTGCCAAGGGCATATGACCAGGCCACTTGTATGACAAGTTATAATCCCAGTTATGGATTTGTTCAGGGAGAAGATTCTCCCCAGGTACAGTGTATAGCTGCCCATCCTAGATATCACAGATGTCTCTCACTAGTTCAGGCAAAAGAACATTTAGACTCAGCACATCCAGTTGAAATGTGATGAATTTGGCTCCTGTTAAATAGAAAGTTGACTATGTAGTATAATTCTGAAAATACTTTTCAAAGATTGAATATTCATGTGTATATACATTTTGCAAATTTTCACTAGAAAATCTTACGCTATGAACTGATTAAATATGACGTAGAGAAAGATGAACCAGTCCGAGATGAAAATGGATACTGCGTAAGAGTTCCAAAAGGTAAAAACTTAACTGCTTTAAAAAATTTCAGAAAGGTATTTACTTTTTTAAATTACATCTCTTTGCATCACTTCTATCTGGAAAGATGCTAAGAATTGCCATTGAGTAAGCCAGGTTTTTAAATACAAGTTAGAAAATATGTAACAACTCACATACTATCGTAATACAGTTTAACAGAAAGGTAAAGCGCAGTGGGGAATGCAGCATCTGTGTAGTTAGGTTTTAATAACTTGTTTAGTTTTAATAGTGGACACACATTTTTGAGTACAGATCTTGACTTTCAGCAGGAGCTATTTAATCCTTCCCAGACTTGTACTTAACACACCACTAAAGAAACATTTGCAAAATAGAAAGCAGTTCTCCAGCAGTGGCTGAAACTTTTTGCCATTGGCAATAGAGAAAGCACACATGAAAATACTTCTTGTATAATATATCTTGATATCAGTTTTTGTAGGAGGGGTTTATGTATTGGCACAGGCAAACCTGTCTTTAAACCAGATACTTGCGATACTTTTGATTTTGGTGCATTCTGTCATGTGTGTAGTCATTACTGTGAGTGAGGACAGAAATGCTCACCTTCTCTGTGCGCAAGGGAAGAGGTGGACACGTTACCAACTGTGTTAAATTCTCATTGCTGAGGAATATACCAGTTATGTTAAGAGTGTCTTCTCCATAGGCAAACTCTCCTATGCCAACTCTCCCTACACGGTCTCTTGAGTTGGGATGTGCACACATATATTACATATTTACATAAATGCACCCAATTTTTAAGTTGTTGAACTGCAGAGATGTGGAAAATATCTATGATGTAAGAGAGAAACCCCTGAAAAATGTAAAAACTCAGGCTTGATGAGGACAGATTGTAATTTATATTGTATAGAGATAAAATTCACTCCAGTATGTAACATCCATGCAAAGCTCTATATAACAAGGAGTTGAGTTTCAATTTATATAAACATATAGGTGTTCCTGCTCCCTTCATAAATTACTCCAGCTCTAGCACATGAAACACTGAAGAACATACTAAGCAGACTTTTGGTCTATTTGGCATTCAAAAGCAAAGCTGAACCCAAATATCTGGCTCTAAATCCAGCTGAATCTTTCAATTGAGGAGTAAGGCTGTCCCACGCCAACTGAGTTATGTGGAAGTAGCCGATGGTCACCTTCTAAAGACATGTCTGATGCCATGTGTAAAAGTTTCCTTTGTAGACACAGCTCCTACTGAGTCAGGTGTTTTAAACAGGTTTATGAAGCTGTCTAGAGAAACCCGACAACTATTTTCCACTAACCAGACAAGACCTCAGAGATTCTGTTCTGCAGCATTAATATAAGCAGGTGATAAATTGTATTATCTACTGGCATTTCTGAGGGCTAGCGAATTGAGAGGACAAGGTAAAAGTCAGTCTGTACCTCCACAACTGATTTTGAAAGATGATTATGACAAAATCCTCAAATAACTCTGTAACATTTGCAAAATTCACTGATGTAATGAAAACTAAGATTTTTTGGCAATTTACAGTATGTTTTTTAAATGAAGAGCAAATGTTTTTCCTCTTCATAGGTAAACCTGGACTACTGATCTGCAAAATCACCCAATATGCACCATTCAGTGGCTATGCAGGAGCAAAACAGCAGACAGAAAAGAAGCAATTAAGAGATGTCTTCCAAAAAGGGGATTTATATTTTAATAGCGGTGACCTTTTAATGATCGACAATGATAACTTCATTTATTTCCATGATCGAACTGGAGACACATTCCGGTTAGTTTGTTTATTTAAATGCTTGTCACATGAAAAAAGTCTTACTTGTTTTCAGGTTTGAATTCCCATCCAGTATTTCCTACTGACTGACAAAGAGGAATTCCTCTGACTTCAGTCAGAAAAAGAGAGGACTCCAAGTCACCTCCACTGTTGTATTTTATCAGTAGTGTTCAGAGTTACATACAGAGCCCACGAGAGTTTCAGTTTAGGGTCATGAATGAATGCTATTTTGAACAGTCAGAAACCAGACACATTCATACAACAAAACTATTGTGGTTTTGCATTCACTATGCTTTTAAAACTCAGAAAGCATAGAGCCTAGGATGGAATCTAAGCTAAGTAATATTTTAGGGTGTTGTTTGTTTAGAGCCATTTTAAGCACGATTAAACTAACTGTGTTAAAGTCTTCTGAGATTTGAATAAGCTGAAATGCATTGTTGAATTTTGCGGCATATTTTTCTCTATTTCTGATAACAAGCTCCTTGTTCTAGTGCAAAAGTGCTTTATGATCTCTAGCTCAGTGTTCAGCCCATTATAAAGTCAGACATTAAAACACTGGAGATGACTACATGTATTACACATAGACATCTTGACTATAGGCTGCTTATTTTCCAGGTGGAAAGGGGAAAACGTTTCTACCACGGAAGTTGCAGATGTTTTAGGACTGATTGACTGCGTTCAAGAAGTTACTGTATATGGAGTATCTGTTCCAGGTATGAGTGAAATACTTGAAGTATTTAAAAAAAAGAATTTTTAAATACATTAACAAAATATCACTGTACTGAACTGCAGAGTATATGTAGCTCTACTTCAGCTTATTTTTTGTAAACTACATTTGATACATTCCATTATTTAAATGTATTCAATATTAATTAGCTTAAAAAACACACCCAAAGCTTATATTAATGTAGTACAAAAAGAATACTAACAGGAGAATGGACGAACATTTGAGATTAAGTGTCTTGGATATAAATGTATCTTTTACAGAAATATAGCTCTGCAATTACTGTAGAGTGGGACACGCAAAGTAGACTTGACTTTCTAGAAGAACAAGAACATAACTTAAGAAATTGATTCCTCCCTTTTTCACCTTTCTTTAACAATCTGATAGAATGCAAGAAGTTCTGACATGTTTACTACCTTTTTTCTATACTTCTCAAAAATATGTGAAATCTTTGAACTTTTATAAATTCTTTAAGTGCTTTTAGCAGCTTTTTTCTTTTTTTTTTTTTTTTTCTTCCTAAATTGAGAGGCACCACTGCTAAAGGCAGTTTCTCAGATATATTGGAAGACAAAAGAGGGAACAGATAGCTTTACTCTCCCTTATTGTCTCCTGTATTTTGGACATACCTTCCCATCCATGTTTCCTACTTACCCAAGATCACAGGACTCCCATCTAGCTCCTCACTGCATTTGGGTTGTGATAGGCAGTTAAAATGAAACCCCTTCTTAGAGTGTAATGTAGGGATCTGAAATCAAACAAACAAGGTTAGATTTGATTGAAATCCCCAGTGTTGCATTGCACAAGTGGTTTGGATTAGGTGGCATAATACATTGTATGCCCTTAGAGTAGTCTAAGGAGGACGACAAATTTTGGATCCCCTATTAACTAGGTTAACAGATATATTAACAGGTATAACACACATACATACATATATATATATATTTATTAAGTTAACAGGTATCTCACTTTTCCAGAAAGTCTTCCAGACTGCAGTGTATTGTAACATGGGTCACTTCAGTGACAATTTAGTATTTTGGAATGGAAAGGCGTGTTAAGAGATGCCATTCTTCCTACATCTGCCACTTCCTTCCACCATTCAACATGTGCAAGATTCTGTTAATGTTACGACCCACCGATTCCTTTACTAAAAGTGGAAGACATGAGGCTAGAAATGCCCAGTGTTTCTGAGGCTAGAATAACAAGGCTGTTTAATAAACCAAGATGTTTATCAGAATAGTGAATTTAATTCAAATGAAGAAACTGTTTATTAATTGTGCATGTCTCTACTATACCTATTAATCTAAAATTAAAGCCTCTCTCTTTCAATCACTCTTGTTTTCAGTTGCTTTGGGGTGGGGATAAACACACAGCTGCCCCAGGAGACATTTCAAAAGTAAGGTAACAGCTTAAAGGGTCTAGAGTTCTTTATGTATTTCTCAAATTACACTCCGGGAAACAAGGAAGATACGCTCTTATTCTCAATGCTCTTGTAAAAGCACATAGAAGAGGTGTTAATACCTAATTATAGATCAACTTTATGGAAAAAAAAATACTGTTCAAACCAGTTCTCACCTTAGATTTGTGCAAGAACTGGGTGGATTGTGTAATTTTTTTTTTCTGTTTTGTATGGCACAGAAATATTTGTACTTGAGTAATGCAGCTGGGGGTGATAGTATACATGACCTGAGAACTCATTAATTCAACACTCTAGATTTTGAATAAACAAGTTGGAATGCCAGGTGTCATCAGTATATAGTGTTAAGGCAAACAGAAACAAGACTCAAACTAAAGAACAATTAAATCTTAAATTAGCACGTGCTTGTGCTCTACTTTTCTGTAAGCATTAGATGCTACTTTTGATTTTCACCTCTTCCTGTACACAATTCTGTAAGGCATTCATACAGTTCTCATCTAAATCTTCGTGTAAGAATATTACCTATTTCTTCTTGCATTCCTGTAATCCCAGAAGACAGAACAAACACCAAAGGTTTGTGTTAAAATGGTGTCCCATCCCTCAGCCACCAAAAGGGGAGGGAAGAAGCCCTCTCAGTATGTAAAACAAGTAAAAAATCTGAAGTACTTACTTAGATTTTTGCAGTGCTTAATTAGTCATTCATATGGTAAACTAGGTCTTATTCCTTTCTGTCCTCTTTCTGCATGCATGAGCTTGTCAGCACAACAAGTACAAGCAGATTTACCATGATTTATTGTAAAGTAAATTAACGCACACAAAAATGCTGTTGCAGGCACACTTCTGCCTCAGAGTACTGAGACCTGATTTTCCAAAGTCTTTCCAAAGACTTTCGAAAGAAGGATGATTTACAAAATGTCTGCCATCTATAATTCTGATGCTAGGCTTTCAAAAGAGTTTGGCTTCCAGAATGCTGAAGCCTTAAGAAAATCTAATCACTTAAGATGCCTAAAGGAAAATATGTTAGTATGTTTTCTAAAGTGGCTTAGAAGAAAGGGTTCACTTACAGGAGAAAGGAGAAAAAAAAAGGTTAGCCTGAAGTTCAAAGTTAGATATGAACTACAATTCTTTGCTGTCATTATTCCTTCAGGTTATGAAGGCAGAACAGGAATGGCATGTATTCGACTAAAGGAAGACTGTGAATTTAATGGAGAAAATACTTACAGACACGTTAACACTCACCTTCCAAAGTACGCAAGACCTCGGTTTATAAGGATTAAGGTAAACCGATGTTCCTAAGTAGCTTTTGTGTGTCCATCTGGATTGTGTTTTCTCACTTTTCTATGAGGACTAGAGACTTTCCAGTTATACTAGCACTTCTCAAAAAGGCTTCTTTTGTCTCTCACTTGCTCTTGTCATTTACCAATGTGAAAGTAGAACTGCACCCAGATGTTACAGTTCAGCCTGAAAAAAATAAGTTGTATGAGCAGCTACAGGATACCTGGCACATTTTAACATACAAAATCAGGAAGATCTCTTAGTGGAAAATACATTTCCTGTTGGATTCCTTCAACACAGTAACACAGCTGTGTACTTGGTTTAGTGCAGTTCAGACTACGGACTGTTCTGTGCAAAATAAAGATCCGCTTGCAAGAGTTGTGTTTTGCAAGAGAGGCCTTAAATTTTTATCCTACCAGTGAATAAATAGCCAAACTTGAATTAGGCAAATGTTGCAAGAATGTCACTCTCACCATACTTCTCAAGTTATTTGTTTAAAATAAATGCTCCTTTAAGAAAGGTTGTGTATTCACTGAGATGATTCAAGAGGACTAATGCAGAGATACTAGCATGTCTAAACAATCAATCTTTAAAGGTTTAGTTAAACAAAACAGTTGACCGGCCAAGGTAGTGGTTTGTCTTGCCATCCCATGTAAAGTACAGTGAATCTTGCCCAGTCTCAAACTGCCATTTTCTTTACTCTTCTGAGAAAATTTATGCTGTTTTTTGATCCAAGAACATAACTAAATTTCTGGATAAAGCCCTTGATTCTCTCTGAGTAAAAGCTGAAAAGTAGTGTTTTCCTGTCTCATTAGAATAGAATAGTAAGGTAAGTCTTTCAATAATGTTTCTGTGGCCCCAGCACTTCTTACATTTAGAGTAATTACTGGCCCACATATTCCACGATCCAGTTATCTAATGAATGCAGATAGTTTAGACCTCTGTTAGTAAGCCTTTGACTTCTGTGCTGTATGGGTTTTCTTTAAATATGTTTCCCTTTGAATTTAGAAAATCTAATCTAATTCCAACTATTATATGCTGACATTGATAAGTAGAGATGTACTTTTGTTTTGTAGAGTGCCATTGAACTTACAGCAACTTTTAAGTACTGTAAAGTACAACTAGTGGAGGAGGGTTTCAATCCAGCAGTCATCAAAGATCGCCTATATTTCCTGGATGACAAGGAAAAACTGTATCTACAAATGACCCAGGAGATTTATAACTCAATAAGAAAACATGACTTCAAATTGTGAGCGTACTAAAAAAAAAAAAAAAAAAAAAAAAAATCTCTATTTTTAATATTCAGTTTTTAAAGCATCTATTTTAACCTTGCCAGGAAATCCTATTTATTAATATTAGCAAATATCAGTACCTAAAATAAATTGTGAATGTGAGATTGTTTCAATAAAGCTGAAATTCTCCAACTCTACTTGTATCTTAGCCTGGCTTCTCCTCTCCGTCATACTTTGAATCTTACCTACCTTCCTACTGTGTACGGATGTATTATCACTGCTATGAATGTTAATATTGTGCACCTAAGCATGTGAAAGTGGGCATAATGTGACATCTTTATGCAAATACATTTACACTCCTATTAAAGGGTGATCCACTGTATTAATAAAAATTACATCCCTAAGTCAAAATACAAGACTTGTTAAAAAAGACCATTAATGAAGCTTACAGTTGTCTCAAATTAACTAATCAAAAAGAAGTCTGTATTAGACGCTTACATTAATGTTTATCCATTGCAGCAGAGATGCCTTCTTATTTTTTTCTGCATCAAATAATACATACACAGAATGAGAACAATTTATAAGAACAAAGATGTATTTTCCTTTGGGTGAATGGCAGGCCAGATACTTCATAATAAAGTATGGCTTAAATTTCCCTAGGATTTAAAAAAAGGCAAATAACATTACAGAATGGAATAAAATAAATCTGTTCTTCCTACAAAGGGCTAGCAGGCCAAATTTTACTACTCCTTGTAACACATGCCTCACTACATCCCACTGTGAGTTTAGCTGATGTTATCTAAAGAGATGGAAATTGTTCTGATTAACCAAACTCATTTATATAACTTGAGAATAGTTGTACTGGGTCAGACTGAAGATCCAGCTGGCTGAGTACGCTGCCTTCAAGAGGGGGTGATAGTAGATGTCTGGAAACAATTATGAAGAAGACAGCAAGCATCCAGCAGTGCTTTGCCAGCACAATCTCCTAGCAATCATCATGCTTCCTGACTCAACAGCAGTATCTCTGAATTTAAAGCTGCCCTCAATAGATTTTTCTCCCCTCAATTTTTTTAAATTATTCTTGAAAAATATGTAAATCATTGGCCTCTTGTAGCAATAAGTTTGTTTGCTGCATAGAGACCCTTTCTTCTGTAACATCCCTTAGTTTTTCTGTTATGAAAAAGGGTGAAATACCATTCCTACGCTCTTTCCTCATGCACTTGTGATTTACAGACCTCAGGTGGCCACAGGTCCTTAGCAAGGGCAGCTGCTCTTGCAACATGGTTGCATAAAGCCTGGCTGTGCACTGTAACTGATTAGCACCCGTGAAATGGCAGGGCTGCCGTGTTTTTAAACTCAGGGAGTTTTACAATTGCCCTAATGCAGCAAAATCTCAGAGAGAGGTTACACCTTTTTTTTTTTTTTGCACAGTTCAAAACTGATGTTGGCATTGTCTGCACACACGGATCCTTACAGCAGTCTACAGAGTGAAGTCAAGGTATTTAAAAAAAAAAAAAAATGGTCAATGGTGCAAATAGAGAGCTGTTTACCCCCTACTGAGGCCAGTGTATTTTGTCAAAATAGTTCTAGCCCAGCAGCTAGAAACTGTCCAATACCAGGACTGATAAGGCAGAAATTAGCATTTTCTTTACCACAGTCTACAAACCAGAGTTTCATGTTGTATGCCTCCAAGATTTATTTGACATTTTAAACTATAATACACGAGGTTTCTATCAGTAAAAGCACAGGAGTTTTCTCAGTGGTCATTGCCACTGCTTACATATTGAACAAAATAACATGTAGTATTGCATATGAATAAGCAAACTTTGGCTCTCTTTCTACCTGGAGAGGTCTTAAGGACCAATCTCTCTCACTTGTTAAACAATGGCTTGCAGAGGACAACAAGGCAGCTGAAGGCCACACTGAATGCTACACTCCGGAAAGCTTGGGACGCTGTAGAACTTAATTAGTTTTTTGAAGGCACTTTTTTTGAACATCATCACCTCTTCTGGCAGCCTGGAAAGAATTCTGGCATTTGTGTGAGACTCCTTCTTGTCAGTGGCTGCTGTTTTAGGGCTACATTGCTCAAGACTACCAGTTGTTGGCACACTGTTGCAGCTAAGGGAACGTGCTGTCTTTTTCTTGCCTTGAACAGACAAATAACTGAATAAAAAAGAGGTTAACTTATGTTTGGTAACATCTTGGACATCTTCTGGAAAACAGTCATCTAGAGGATCCCCTGGACCTTTCACTTGTTGACTAATCATACATGTACTGGGACTCTCTGCTAACTTCTTAGGCTGAACTACTATTTTTCGGGAAGGTGTTTTGTATTTTCCTCCGTCTAGATAAAGCTGAGAAGCATTACTAATGACATCAGAACTAGGCTTAACTACAATATTAGGGATTCTTGCCCCATCACCAGAATCGATGTGGTGCAACCCATAATTCTGGCTAACAATTTGGGCTGCAGCATGTTGAATGATGTTCCAGTCTTGCAGAATATCTTCCCTGGTTGTGAACTGAGATGTTACAGTAAAGCGAATTATGAACTTGTCATGAATGGTTGCTGGAATCAGGAAGAGCCTGCCAGAACTGCTTAGTTCTTTCAGGAGTTTTTCTGTCAGCCAGTTGGGACCCTGTTTTAAATATAAATAAGAAAAAAAAAATAGTTAGAGTTCCCGGTGACATCCAAACGTATCCGTAAGTATTCCAGCATTACAAATTCTTATGTGAAAATTTATTCACAGTTCTTAATGTCTGGGGAGAGATCAGCTGTGGTCAATTCATTCCAAAGAGACATGCAAAAGGCCCAGTCTTTACCTTTAGACGAAATACAACCAGTCCAAGATGTCTCTTGGCAGGAATTTCAAAGAGTGGATCACTTTTAACCAAGGATTCAAAGAATTTGGCTGTTTCAGTACCCTATAATTAAGGAAAAAAGTAGTTATGTATTGGTTTGTCACAAACCCACTGTAAGACACTAAGCAGTTAAAAAAGAATTCCTTTCCTTACGAAAACACATCATTCCAACGCATGAACGGTAACAAACAGAAGAATGACAAAGCTAAGAATTTTAAAGTGTCTCTTATTTGCCCAAACCCTTAACAATGAACAAGAGTAAGTGGACTATACTTAGGAATTTTCAAGAAGACTTGAAAACAGAATGTGCCTTCTCAGATTAGAGTCCTTTTGCGGCAACCGTTGACCCACAATATGATCCCTTGTATTTACATCCCATCGAAGACTTAGGCCTGTAAATTTTCATAGCAATGGGTTCAGCCATCCCTCACAGCCTGCCTCCCAAACAGCTGCCACTTTGCCTTAAAGAAAACTTCTACAGATTAGTACTCAGTAATGTGCAGAAAGCATTGACTTATCGAGCTGCCTTCCATTGCCTATTGCTTCCAAGAAGGGTATCAGAAATGTTTTGTCTACACAGTCAATCTTTACAGATTACTTAAGAGTAAAATCAGCATGCATTTAGTGTTCACACGCAAGCTTTGTGCGTGAGAGGACTTCTATTACTCATCTTTGCATCACTGAATGTAATAAAGTCAGCTACCAATAAATGAACATAACGCATTTCCACTTGCATTGTTAATTCACATACATGTCGGACATGAGCTTGAAGCTTTTTCACCCCAAATGAACGAATCACAAACCACAGCTTCAGAGAACGAAATCGACGACTCAGTGGAATTTGCCAGTGCTGTGAAAACACAACAGCTTGTCAATGAGTGCAAAAACAACAGAAAGGAGCGTTCCCTTACACTGCTATGTCTGTTGCTTCAGACTCAGGTCAGAAATCTCCCTTGATACAAATAATTTTCTATTACTGAAAATCTGCTAAGCCTAGGAAAAAGCCATCAAAAAACATTATGTCTACATATTTTTCAATTATTTACAAACATAAGATTTTGGCTATCCCTCTTAATCTATGGCCTAGATATACTTAGAATTTTTAGTTAATTAACAGCTAATAACAAAACCTTTTTGCAGTTAAAGACCATTATCAAGTTAAGATGTGTGTCCTACACTTTAGGACTGAGTGCTCACTTCAGTTCCTGTAATTTGCGTATTTAAGTGCTATCCTCTACATCTTCCCAGATCAACTATAAACAGTGAGAGCTGATAGAGGGGTAGACCCTCCCAGAGGGAGTAACACCCACTGCATGGAAAAAAGTGACAAAACCCATGAAAGAATACTGCTGGGAAGCTACACAACTACACTCAGGGTCCTACTTAACCACGAGAGGGACTCATTGATATGTTTTTCTCCGCCATTCTCTACACTCGCACTAGTGAAAAGTACTATTGATTTCAAGAAAACAATTCTCTTTTCAGGATTAGTATGAGATCATAGCAGAAACAATTGGCAGTGAATATTCTTTTCGTTTACTGCACTGAAATCTGCTGTAAGATGGATCTAAAGTCAAATGCCTCTTAGCTCCCCTCTGAATACCTTAATCTGAAGAAAATTAATTCTACCGCTGTTTCAGAGTATGGTGTTTCCATTGCTTACTCCTTTTTCTTTTTTATTACATATCAGAGATACAAGAAAACCAGCCAAAATTCCATCCGTACGAATTACTTCAGCAACACAATGCACAGAAATGACCTTTCCGACTAAAAACGCAAGGCTGGATCCCCATCTGTGTAAAAATCTTAAAGTACTTCAATCTCTATATCTGAAAGCAATTTTATAATTTATTTTCATAACCAAGGCTTATGTCAAAGTTTTATTATTTAATCTGCATTAAGATCTCAGTATAATTTGGTTTATGCTTTTATGTAATAAGACCAGCTATAAGATAAGCATACTCCGGAGCGTGAGGAATTTTGCAGTTTGAACATTTTATAGGCAATTTAAAATACCAACTCAAATACCAACTTACCATGAAATCAACAGCAGCTCCTGAATTGGGATGTCTGAGGTAGACAGGGTTAACACTGAAGGTTTGATGTAACTTGTATTTATCCTTAACCCTATCAATTGTAGAATGAAGTGTATTTAGCAAAAAATTGTACAGAGAAAGACTTTGCAATTTGCAAGTTAGCCTTTTGTGTTATGTTTTGCCTTCACTCACCAAAATCCAGTGCAGTCAAAATGAACCATCATCCATTTAGAAGGGTTAAAGGTAAAGGAGTCCGCATATTCAATTCCATCCAAGAACAGTCGAAATTCAGGACACACAAATGCTGTTCCTGCATATGCGGCATCAATATGCAGCCAAAGTCCCTCAGCATCACCTGTCGGAATTGAGATTGTTGTTACGTAAGGGACATAAGGAATCAAAGTATGTGCTTAATCAATCGTCTCTGAGAACCAGGTCCATGTTTTTGCAGGAGGCGGACAGGCTGACAACAAAATAGCGAGCAAGACAAACAATTGACAATCTAGTTTTATTCTAAAGCTGTGGATCCAGAACCCCAAAATATAAGATAATGCTGAAATCAGATGGACTCTATAACAAAATTCACTATGCCTTATTTCATATGAGTGAGGCATTTTAAATTTATGATTTGTCACCTACCTTTTTAGTAAGTGAAACTCCCCATTACAATGCAGTTGCACAAAGCTAGAATAAAGACACGGTGGAAAGCAAAAAGGACCCAGAGATAGAAGCCACACTCTGATCCATGAAAGAAAGCGCAGCAGGTCTTCAGCAACTGCTTGTCAGAATTTATGTTGGAATAGAATCTGCAACTATGTCAAATTTACCTATTGGACTGGTGGCTACAAAGGATGTCCTACCAAACACTACCTTCAAAAGTCCTTTGCTAGGTTAAATATTTATGTATCCATCCTACAACAGTACTGCACACTCTGTACTGTACGATCTCTATTCCCTAAATAACTACATTAAAGATTTATCATTTGGCAAATTTAATCCATTTTGAATAGAATTTATTGTAGCATCCTAACCTAAATCTTACAGAAATCACTGCAAATTCTTGTGCTGACTCCACCGATCTTTGAGACACATCTGAAAAACTCAGCTGATTAGTGTTGCCACTCTCCTTGGTTTTAGCAAGAAAAATTCTCACACTATCTTTTCTGTGCTATCATAGTTTCAAATCAGGAAGAAAGGACACTTACAAATTGGACCCAATTCTGAGAGATTGTCAAAAGCACAGACACCAGTTGTACCCAAAGTTGCACAAACCTAGAAGAACACAAACCTGTTAAGATGGCATTTTTAATAAATAGATGCAGCACTTTAAAAGCAGAGCAGCTATCATATACAGTAAAAATGATATTAATTTTTTTGTTCAATAAAAGAGAAATTACTGTAGACATTTTAACCTGCAGCTAATGTATTTTAACCCAATAAGAAATGTTTCAGATCTAATTTTGTATCGACATTAAGAATACAACACTATATCAATACCCCCAAACAGAAAGATGAACATACAAAGACTGGCACTAGGCCTTTCTTTCTGTCTTCTGCAATGGCTTTCTTCAAAGTTTCACCTCTGAGGGAAAAGTTCTCGTCCACAGGCAGAAATTTCATCTTCACAAGAGAAATCAAGCCAGCCTTTTCTACAGAAGAATGCGCCTTTAAAAAAAAAAAAGAAACAAAAAAACCCAACAAAACAAAACAAAACAAAAAACAACCAGTAAGAAAGCAAGCTCTGAGGCTGAACAACTGTGATAAGTTATGGCCTTATAAAAGTGGTTGAAGAAAAGCAGAGATAAGATCCCTATTATCATCCATATTAATACAAGTCTGAAAGTTTCTTCTTCATGAATAGCTAAAAGAAGTAATTCCTGTAATTCCTGTAAACACTGTAATTCCAAGGAATGCATATGTGCTGTTTATTTGGGTACTGGTCTCTAAAATGTACTACTAGGCATCCTTGCATTGTGTTTGGAGGCCATTTTATCAAAACTCAGGCCTTAAAAGGACCCTCTAGAAATGGATCAACCTCAGTTTACTCCCTCCTCCTTGCCCTCAGAAGATAAAAACATCTGAAGTGTGCCTACTTCTGGGCTAGGGTAGACCAAAACTCCTCCCAGGAAAAAGCCCTTTTAGTTATACTAAGAACCAGGATAAGTGTATCTCCTGTTGCAGTTTTCCCAGGGGAATACAATTGTTCCATTCAGGAGCTAAAGGGCAGACCAGGTTTGCAGGCAGAGTCACAGCGCTGTGTAGATGTTTCCTCCAAGCACAGAGGCCTGGAGTGGAGACCACAACCAGGAGCAGCACTGAGGCAACACCCTGAGCATGCCTGTCTCTGAGCGCAAGGAGGCTGTGAAGAAACAAGAGCTGAAGCAGCATGAGATCAGCACCTAGTTACTGGAGTCAGGCTTTGTGAAAACAGGAAGTGCAGAAATAAGTCATGTGAAACAGTCTCTTGAGGACTGCCGGGACCCTGCAAAACCCCATCTCACATGGATTTGGTTTCCTCATCTGCAGAAAGCAAGCTTAGAGGGATTTGTTCATACTTGCAAGGCAACCATGTTTGTGTTTTTCTCTTGGAACAGAAATGCAAGTTCACATTATATGGTCTGGGTGAGACAACAGAAGCAAATTTGTTTTCTTTCTAACCATAAGAACCTACTTGATCAGACGCGTAAGCAATGAGGCGAGAATTGAGTGAGGACTCATCAGCGTCTGGCTCAGAAAGCTTCATCTCCAGAATTTTATTTTTCCTTGCTGCTAGCAGTGCAACCAGGGTTGATTCACTCACAGTGCTCTGTAAAGACATTGCTCATTTATTGCAACATATTACTACTTTATTGCTACTTTGTCAGGGATTTACTGAAGTCATTGACGTGCTCAGCTGCCCACACTCTCTTTTATTTCTACTCTTGCTTTTCTGGGATGCAGTGGAACGTCACCAGCTGAGGAGCAGCTCTCTGGGCCAGCAACGCAAAACAAAGCCTTTTAACTGCTGTATATTTTTAACGCGCAGGGCCAAGTTGGGGGAGTAAAAAAAAAAAAAAAAATCACAGTTTTTCCTTTTGTTCTTCTACAGCTAAAATGTAGTATCTCCCATAAAAATCACAGACCTGATAAAGCTCCTTGTAACAACACAGCCTCAGCACTAATTCCAGGGGATACTTGCTTAGATCTTGTGAAAGGAGGTAAAGGTTCAAGGCCTTGAACTTGCAACTCTCAGGAACACAAAGTATACACACACAAAAAAAAAAAAGAAAAATAATTTCTTGTGTGGCTAAGGACTGCTGGCAGAAGGACAGTGACAAGGATTCCTTCTCTAAGTATGTAAGAATCAGTTCAGTGAAAAATTTGGTGATGTGAAAGACTGAAGAAACCAAACCTGACTCTCATTTATTCTTAGTAAAGCCACAAGAGTACTGGCTCCTCGTCCATAACACAATTAGGACTAAAAGCAATAACAATTCTTATTCTATAATCTTCTCTACTAAAAATTGGGGAAGTAATGTCAAATTGGGATTTGTCTCTATTCAGACCCATCAAGCAAATCTTGTTGGTTTTGCCTCCAGGAAAACTATCACCCAGAGGGAAATTCACTTGAGTGAAAACAAAATGTGGATGAGGCCACCTCTGATCTCCCCTACCTGTAATACTCCTCCGCCCACACTGTTGGGATGGTGGTGCAGGAATTTATCTGGAAGGCCCAGCATTTTAGCCAACCAATCCATCACATTCATTTCTAGTTCTGTACAGGCTGGACTGGAGGCCTAGAGAAATCAAAAAATGAGAATCAGGCTGTAGTTCACCCTGCAAACACAGTAGCAGCTTAGAGTAAACCATGTATCACATTTTAATTGATACCTATTAACATGTTTTAATTGCCTTGGGAGGAAACTCACCTAGATGCAACAAAAGTAGATGACAAGCTTTGTAGCATTGGATACATAAGCAGCTAACTGTGTAACACTATGGCCCATACCTAGCAGAACACTATGCTATTGTAATAAAAATTATATTGGTTGGTGAGTTCTGTAATACAGACCTCTGTGTTAAGGTTGCAGTTGAGTGTACCTTCCTCATTGCCAGTTGCTCTCTTGGAACATCAAATACAGAGACTCTCACCAGCCTCCTTACAATGGTCTCTCCAGATTATCTGCATCACCTCAGTGTTGAGCTTCTAAACTACCAATAATTTTAGAATCATTAAAAAAAAGAAATCCCAAGGAGCCATTTGAGACAAAATTGTGGAACTGCAGTTCACCACACAAGTACATGCTCTTGACCCCTAAAGAAAAAGGGCACTGATCCATCTTCCAACTGAGGAGAGTTAAGGAAGGCTTTTTGAAGAGGGGCAAAAGAAAGATGAAAGCTGTTCTGCAGTGTCCAGCTTTCCACTTATGAAAAAATCAGTTTACATGGCAAACTTAACAGAAATCTATCAAAACTAGATAGAGGGCATGGAAATGGATATTTGAGTATGTAATCTGCTAATCTGATACAACCCCACGCAGACCATAACCATCGATTTCTTAGATGTTTATGAGCTTCTACTGCTTTCTTACACAGAGACATGCATCTAAAGATCTGGGCAACTTCACCACTGGGGAAAACACTGGCTTCAGAACACTACTGAGCTATGTAGAGTCGTAACTAAGTAGCACTGTGTTGTTGCTGCAGGAGGATATAAAACATTCAGATGCTCTGGGACAGGCCACCAAATGATTATTTTCAGAAGACGAAAAATAGGAAATATGTTCTCTCAAAGGAGCAGGAAAACTGGAATTGAGTCCAACCTAGCCTGCAGTCATGGGTGGTGGCTGCTCTGTTGCCTGCAGTGCTTGTGTAACATTCTTGGCAATGAGACTAGAGCACAGGAAACAATGCTCACAGTGGGAGAGGCAAAGAGTAAGAAAACAGACATTTCTAGTGGTATATTTTCTTCATTCATCTCTTACTACTACGCAATATTTGCTCTCATATATTCTATTTTTTTTTCAAGTGATATTTTTCATTCATGCAAGTAAATAATTATACTGACTCACAGAACAAGGAAGAATGACTATGACCTGCTCCTACATAATACACACAGGAGAAGAGTATCTAAAATAACAACAACGAAAAAAATTACCCATGTGAATCCCAAGCAGTTAATTGCATCAGCCAACATATCTCCAAGGAGTGAAGGCCAGGAAGTAAGAGCTGGAAAGTAGGCATGCATGTGTGGGCTTTGCCAATGGACTACCTAGAACAAAATTATCTAGAAGTTAAATATGAAAATGTCACAAAATTCTGCACGAGATGTAGTGATTAGCATCTGTTTAAAGTGATGGAAAAGGATCACAGCAACACAATATGTGCAATTATAGATCTGCTAGCAGAAAGCTACAGAGATAATAATCAACAGGAGTGCAGCACTAGCAAATGATAACACTGTGTCGTTATTAGATAAATTCCAAATTATAGCAAAAGCATTTATCTGAATTAAACAGACAGACAAAGATTCTGAACAGGAAAGAATGGTCTTTAGAACACTGCACAACAGAGTCAGAAATATTTATCAAAATATTTATCTTTATAAGGAGAATTCTTGCAACAAGGTCGCTCTTGCTCATTTTGTCAAACAATAGCTTGCCTTTAGCTACACACAGCAATTTACAACTATATAGCCCCCCTCTATAGAATCCTGGAAAAGACCTTTAAGATCATCAAGTCCAACCTGAAGGAGCTTGTATGTGGGACACCAATGTAACCATGTTTAAAGTGAGCACCTTTCTTACATCAGACCAAGTTTCCGCAAATATCTATAAAGAAAATTTTAAAATAGACTTTGAAACAGCTTCTTACATAAAATGTTTAATTAGGTAATGTGAACTCCCTTAGCAGAACCTGCAGTATTTACGTACAAGAGGAAGGATACCTTTACATTCAAAGAGCAGGAGACAAGTCTTATATGTACATGACTTTGGGCAAGAGACATTTTACCTTGTCGTGCCTGAATTTCCACATCTCTAAAATTGAGATGATGCAATTTAGCAGGTAGAGGCCTTGTGAAGCTAAATTTGCTAGTGTCAGAAAAATCATTGTTTCTCTCTAAGCAAGCATGAGTTATTCTTAATGTATAAAATACTTGAAAAATACATTCAGTCTATCCCCTAAAATTATAGTTTAGGAAAACAACAGTAATGTCCAGAATCCTTCTGTGGACATCATGTCTACAAGACAGTCTACATTTTGGGGTTTTACTTATTTAGATAATTGCTCTGCAGAACCTGCGCATTCCCAAAATTTGGTGTTCACCCCAGGTAGTAATGACTTTTTCCTGTCACGATTACACTTTATTTCTTACCCCAGGCATAATAATCTTCTCTATATCTCCAAAGATGTTGTCCCAGTTGTCTGGGTCCATTGGGGCAGAATCCGGCAACTGGGCTCTCATGTAACCTGGCTGTACATCAGGAGTCACCCGTCTCTCTCTCACATTGCTCAGGTACTGGCAAATGTAATCCACCATCTCTTTCCCTGGAAGAGGCAAACCAGTGCTTTGAGTTTCGATTGGGGGAAAACTAACTAGTAGTACTAGCCCTTCATGCAGCCTATCATTAGTGTTGGACAAGGCTTGGAATACTGTTCCCAGGATAGCCACAGGAACTAGCCTTCCTACACCCTACTTGTCTCATCTAACAGTAATGTAGGAACACGGCTTCTAGAACGGCTTCATGGGGACAGAACAGATTCACAGGGTTATTTCAGTGTTGTCATTGAATAGTTCAAATGTACCTTTAAAATACAATTACAATAAAAGCGGAGCTTGTTTGATTATTGAGAGACAGATTTTCTTGCCTACAAATTAACTTAAACTGCATTTCATGGAAATTAAGTTTTCATAATGCTTCCCTGCTGTTATAGCATACCCCCAGCTGCACAGCTACACACCGTATCTTCACTTTTTAGGCAATCGCCTCCAGTCCTGAGACCAAAGTTTGCTCCCCATCTCCAGAACTGTGCAAGTATCACTTAAGTTTCATGGTGTCAGTCAGGGAAGAGCCACTGTACATAACCCCTTACTACAAGTTTATTCAGAATCACAGCTTTGCAGCTTTTTTACAGTATTTTAAGTGTAAGACCAAAAAGCCTAAGTCATCTACTGACTCTAAACCCACTAATTTAAACATCCCTGAGACGCATTTTGTTCCTCAGCAGAAGTAAGTGTCAAAGACGCGTGCAAATAAAGAGTACGTAGCCGATCCCTATTCTGGGTACCACTCCCAGCCCTGCAATAGCTGTCCATGAGCAAACGTTACCTATTTCCAAGAGCAAAGAATCACTCACCTCTCCGCTTGTACTCCTCAGGCTCCATACCAATTCCTTCTAAAAGCACCTCTTCAAACCTGGGCCACAACCTTGCGGGAGCTGTGGGCAGTTTGGTCTGGTGCCCTGCTACTGCTTCACCCTTTATAGCTCCCTTTATCTCTCAGACTCACGCATTCTGGAAAAGGTTTAACGTAGGCAGGTTATTGGTGAGTGTTTATCTAACTCCTCCCAACCAAGGGCTTTTACAGTCTCTCATATGTTCTCATCTGTGCTCTTTTGATGTGTTAGATAGCCTATCTCTAAGAGAAGCTGCCTCTGTGCTATCCCTTTCCCATTTTCAAACAATCTTTCAGAAGTCTCCCAGTAATCTGTATCATGAATATAAGACACATTAACATCAGAGTTGTAGGAGAGAAAAAGCTCAAGAGCTTCCAAAATCAAATAAAAGCAGCCATGTTACTCTAGCACACCAAACTACTGCACTAGCAGTAGTCATTAAAACA
The DNA here is from genome assembly GCA_013400195.1 of Aramus guarauna. NCBI lineage: Eukaryota > Metazoa > Chordata > Aves > Gruiformes > Aramidae > Aramus > Aramus guarauna. The sequence goes on along the minus strand of VXBL01000838.1, from coordinate 1,458,088 downwards.
AGGCATCAGCATGTAACAAGTTTGACACTGCAGGTAGGGACTTTTTTTTTCCTTCTCCCTCTCCCCCCCCTTTTTTTTTTTTCATGATAGGACTGAGTTTTCCCAAGACAGTATACCTGCATCCCAGAAGTCCTCAGTCCCTATGCTGTTAGTTCCTTGCTGCTAGGGGAGACATTAGAATTATTGCCAGTTCCAGAACAGCAATATAAAGCAATGACCATCTTTGTGGATTTCCTGCCCTTCCAGATCAGACCAGGTTACACTGAATGGTGATGTTCCTCCACCGAATTCACCCCAGATTGCTCGGCTGTGAAAACACATCTTCACTCCCTCCTCCTGTGCTTTCTTTTCTCACATATGATATGCATAAGCACTGGGATTTGGCCTTCTATCTGCAGAATTCCTCCAAGTTCTCCACCTGCATTGTTCTCAGTTTGGAAGAACAGCCATGTAGATTCCCCCTTGTTCCACCTTCAGGACCTGAAAACACATCCTGACCTATCTTTGGCAGCACGACCTTTGACACTGTACTCAATGTTGAGCGCTTATCATCTTCACCAGAGGGAACTCGCTTGCTCTACACTGATACCAGGCAGCCCTGCGAAAAGAGAGAGGTAGGACTTATGGACTAAGCATCACAAGATGAAGTCACTGCATAGTACAATATACGCTTGCCTAATTTCTGCTATACCCTAGGCTCTTGTTGGAGTTGGGATACCAGGGTAGGCAGATCCTTCATCTGATACATGACAGCACTTTCTCCATTCTCATCATACAAGAGAGAACTGGCTATCAGAGCAGCTTTGATTTTTCTGCCTCATGGACTATAATGCAGCCTAAATGCATTCATTATTCTAGAAAGTTGTTACGTCTTTCTCCACATCGTACTTTCCACAGAACAGTGTGGAAACCTTTCCTAGTTTCTGCTGCGATTAGATATTTGAGAAAGAACTATTTCATAGATATGACAAAGATGCTCTGATACACGCACATCAGATTAATATACTGAAATTAAACTTTTTAAAAAGATAAAAAAAGGCATTGAAAGAAGTGCAGAAAAAACCCCCATACTATATGCATACTCATCTGCTTTATCTCACATTTCTCTGGAAACATCAGGGAAAAAAGTAACAAGCTGCCCACACACTTAGTAAATTTATGAACATCTCTTGGCTTTACTGTAAATGTTACCATAAAGGGGAACAAAGAAGGTGAGAAGGGACTGACATCAAGCACAGGACCAACTCAAAAAGAGCTCAGAGTTCTTAAAAACTGTGATTCTAGTTCATTACAAGTAACTAATACATTAATATACAGATGTCTGTTCAAAGAAAGCTGGTAGCTAATTGCATTTATGATTTCAATTTGGAACAGCAAATAAGGAGTAATACTTGTAACAATGTTTTCAGAGCTAAACTACACAATAAATATTCCATGTGACATATACCCTGCGCCTTTGCTCAAAGCTGATAGTTTCATCAGGTTCGTTTCTCGTTCTGTGCGGAAGAGAACAAACAGCAGGTCCTGTTCGGAACTAGAATAAGATAGGTACCAATGAATTACAGGTAGGGTAAATATTGCTGGTGATAAATAAATTTTTGTATAGCTACCGTGCACTTGGAAAGATTTTGTTACAGACAATAGGGAATAGAATATTTGCTCACAGGAAGCAGAATGAATAGAAAACGTTCTTTTCATTGTTTGCTACAAAGGTCTGTGCCGTCAAAACCGTGGGAAATTCTCCATTTGGACGTGAACATTACCACTATCACTACTCAGACTAACGCTGAAATTCTTATCGTTATTAAGAGTTCACAGAGATTAAACAGCAGTTAAGTTTGTGGGATGTGAGGACACAAACATTATTTTGATCACAGAGTAATTCAATTGGAGCAATGCCTAACCAGCACATTTAACTTGTCTAACTGGTTCCTGCATTTGCTAGTGACATAATGGACAGTTTCTGAAACAAATAAACAACCCCCCCCCCCCCAACCAACCTCCTAAAATATAGCAATTTCCAGTTAGTCACCGCACAAGACCTGCTTCAAGTCCCAGTACCAGCTGAACATGATCATATCCTTGAAAATAGTTCTAAAAACCATCACCCCAGATTTTCCATTTTTATTATATTTCAATTATTTTGGGGTCAAATTTGCCAAAGTTATACCAATACTAGGATATTTAGGATTTTTTCCTAACTGCCAATTCTATAAACTCAAGTCAAAGTTTAAAGAAGGAAGATTTTACTTCATATTGTATAATGCAATTCTATCCCTACTCCTCCCTCCTACCTTTGAAGGCCTACAATTGTTTTTTTGTATTTTTCTGAATGTCTAACACAGCACAGCTTTGACCTTCTAATGTGCATACACAAAACAATTGAAAGGGAATTGATTCTACACTATATATATGTGTAAAAGATATTTAATTGTAAAATAGAAAAAGTAGGCCAGAGTACAGTTTTAAGGGTAATTCTTCTGTGTACAGTATAGGTAAACTAGACTTTTTGCTTAAGTTTATACAAACAATTCCATAAAAGCAGTGAAACGTGGAACAACAAAGCAAAGCACAAAGAGTTTTATCTTACAAAAAAGGAATCTGCACAGTAGTTCAAAATTTAATGTTAACACAGCACTGAACAATCTTAAGGCAGCTCAGTCTAAGCACAGGACTAAAAGCCAGAAACTCCCAAGATCTATTCCCAGATCTACCACAGATTAACGTGGTCTTGGGCCAGTCATTTAACATTCCCTGTGTTGCACTTATACCAGTTATAAAATTGAGACAGTAACACTCACTTACCTGCCTCAGGCAGTACAGTAAGGGTTCTTTAAAAGATTTTACAATGCTCTGAAGATGTAACGTGCTATATAAATCCTAAGCATAATAGATCACTGCACAGACACACACAAATACAGTATCACAGTGAAGAACAATGATGCTAGGTAAGAGCAGCATCACCACAACATAAAAAATTTACTTGTCCAATTGCATAATTAAAATGCAAAAGTCTGTTTAGAAAAAATGCATCACTGAAATAATTTCAGGGCTATTGGGAAAAGAGATCAATAGGAATATTCTAAAAGAACTACGGTTTGTGTTGCAGTGGAGACATTCTTTTCTATTCATTACTGAACATTAAAATGTTTATAAGACACACAAAGTGAAGTTTCAATGCCTCCACTACCAAATTTTTAATTGCCTCTAAATTAAGTTGGGATTTTTTTGTTGTTCTTAATTACAAATTACATTCTTCCAGGAAATATACCATCCACAATAAAACTGGCTGCTAGCTTACTTCAAATGACCTATAGGCTAAACATTTTTCTCATAATTTTTCTCATCTTTGCTGAAAAATACCTATGCAAGATGTGTGTGTAGAAATTATAAAAACATGCAGCATATGTACAAACTGAAAAGTTTAAAAAATATTAGCTTCATATACATGTAAATCTACTTGGATATATCTGAAATTAAATATAAAAATTTCACCGCCTAAAATAAAAAAAAAAACCAAAAATGGTTTTCAGAGAATCTGAGACAACTACTTAAAGCTGTACAAAGATTTCCACCTGGAAATGTCTTATTCAGAGAAGTTTAAGTTGTTACCATGTAGAAATAACTGTTAATTCATTTTGTCACATGATTAATTTTCAAGTCGTCAGCTTAAATCAACAACATCACCCTTAAAACTGTTCTGTTTTTCAGAAGTTAGATTCATACTAAAATCAAAAATTTCACAAAAACATTGGCTTCTCATGTTTCTGGATCCCTTCAAAAAGATTTATCAACTCATTTTGAAACTGTAAAAAAAACAACTATTTACAGTATTTCATTTTAAATACTTTTCACAATTTCTAAATTCAGAGTTTTTATGTTACAAGAAATTCATCAGAGCTCACGGCTTAAGTCCAGTTATCAACTTGTAGCATCTTCTCTATCATGTAATCCTGTGTATGTACCTATATAGCGTACAGTTCAAGATTGTACTGCAGGTTTTTGGGAGTAACAGGCTTTGCAGTACGTTCACGTTTTATTAAACAGCTTCTTTATTAGTCTGGAGGCGGTTCATTGCCTCTAACTTCTGCCGATAGGCCTCTGCTTCTTGTTCTTTCTTTAGAAGCTGCTGACGATATTTTTGTGCTTCTCTGTTTGCCTCATCCAGCTGTTTCTGAAGAGTTTCTCTTTCCTATTAGAAACAGAACCAGCAACATTTTGTCAAATATGCATCAAATATAAGTTAAAATGGCAAATACTTTTCCTTTACATGCAGCTGAAGTGTTAAGGTATCATGTAGAAACTGTTCAGTTCTTATTCGGGCAAACCTATATGAATACTGCTGTGTAAGTTAGACATTAACTATCACACCAGACAACTCCCCACAATAAGGCTTGAAGTGCAAATATAGTAAACCGAGATTTCTTTAGCTGCAAAGATGCGAGGCAAGTCTTCATGGAAAAAGAGTGAAATAAAGTGGAAGCATGGTGATCAAATACTGACATAATGTATTAACATTTCTCCAATGATTCAATGCCCTTTGTTACTTTTTTTTAAATTGGAATCCAATCTAACAGGATTGTCCCTTTCTGTTGTCTTTCTAATCAGATAATGAAAATCTGTTACCTAACAGCAGTTTGCACTGGGAAATGACAGCTGCTCACTAACCCAAATATACACATAACTGGTTTCTGAATGATCTGAAGTGATTGATACTATGCAATCCAGAGGTATAATTATACCCTCAAGGACACCACATTTTTATGAACTAACAGGCATGTTCGATTCAAAAGGAGTAACTTAAGGCTCCATCCTGCATACAAGTTTGTTGGGGATGGCTATAAAATGGTTTCCAAGCAAAATAATACGGGAAATGCCACTTCTTATGAAGCTGCCTTAGGAACTAAGGAGAATGTATTTCTATCTCCGGTGACGTACATACTGTCATTTTGTTTGATGCTGAACTGAGCCCAATTGAAAAAGCAATTTGCTTGGAAAAGAGTTTTGTTTTGATCTTCAACCAAATACCATTTCATTAAAGTGCATCATACTTTTATGAGTAAGGTAGTATTTGATTTCAAATCATTCTTTCCGTTGTAGTTGTTAAGTAGCCACAGGAGGGAGGTTGTCAGAGAAGTGAGCCATCTCCCAGAAAAACAAAACTCTTATCAAAAACTGAGGCCCAGGGAAAACAAGTTGCCTTTTAATCTTATTCCCATCCCAGCAGTTCAGTATCTCATTCCCATTTAATACCTCACATAGTTGTTAGCAGTTTCTCCCCCCACAGCCCCATAACAACATCCCTATTCTTCACCTCTTTGATGCGCTTACAGATTTTCATGGTCAGAACCTGAAAATACAAAATACTCTGCCTCCCTTCTACTTGCTAATGTTCTCAGTACTTGTCAGTCACATTTAGCAGTCACATGCTGTGCTGAATGTGCTGGAATATAACAACATAGGTGATCAGATCATTGCTAACAGCAGCATCTGTATAGCAAAAACAACAGGTGAAGGAGAGACATTATTAACAAGTTACAAAGACTTGGTATAATACAAAACAGAAACAACTCCAGAAAGTACAACCTGCTTTTACATAGGTCTTTAAGAGCTGACGGAAGCTAGCTAGGGTTTGCTTCATCTGGAGCATATGCTGATAAAAATGAAAGCTCATCTGATCTTCCTTACTCATTTGAAAAGGAAGTTCAGCTTCCACCTCTGAAAATTTGGATTCTGCTTTTTAAGCAACTTTTATAAAAGGGCCAACCCATGTAGCAACTAGATTGAATGCCAAAGGAGCAGTAGAGCCTACGCCTCAAAGGATCTGAAACACACCAAGGATGTTCCAGCACCAGGCCAAACAAAACATACTGGTATTTCTCCAAGTTATCTCTGAAGTTTAAGGGGAGCCAACAGCTTACACAAAACAGCCTCAAGGAGTAGAAAGGCGGTGAAAGAGCTACAAGACAATTCTCAGGGAAACAGTCGAGCCTGCTACATGTGGAAAGCAACCCTTCCCTCTTGAGGGCACTGAGCTCTGGGATATACTGAGCTGGGCATTATCTATGTCATGAATTTGTCACAAAGCCCATCAGAAATCTGCTGGCAAGAAGCAAAGCTGATCTATCTACTGAGCTGCAGAAGAGTAAGAACCACCAGCAGCTCACTGGCCAGTGGTTCTGCACTGGATTACAGAAAGCAAGGTGCTGTCACTACTACAGTGTGTGCAGACTGCAAACACTTTGGGGTGGAGAGGTTCTAAGATCACATCTTAGGAGTATTTCCCGTAGAAGAGAGCAATAAAGCCATGTACCCATAAGGAGCATAGCACATTAAAGAAGGGACAGAAAAAAAGGAAAAAAACCCCAAGTCTCAGCGGCAGAAAAAGAAGATAAAACCAGTATCTACCGGACAGACCAACAATTCAAAGCATGTTTATTAGTCCAGCAACTAATAGGTGTAGTTTTTAGACAGTCGTAGTCCTAATGTAAACAGAACGAGTTATGGAGCTAAGGCCAAGTATACTGTCTAACCAGCCAGTGGAAAGAAACCAGTGCTTCTGGAGAAGCAATGCAGATCTACAATGGACTGAACAGTGAAAATTGGTTCCTTAACTTTGACATCTACAATAAGGCAAACTATATCTGGCCTATTAATTTAATCAAATCCAGAAAGCATTGTTAGGGCATTCTTCAGAACAGAAATGAAAGTGTTCTAATTATCTGAAGTCCTTTTGTATCAGTATAAAAACCTATCCAGGTAAAAATCAAATTACAGGATCCCCAGTGCTCTTAAGAAATCTTCCATTTTATCAGGAAATTTTCTTCATTACATGGAACTTTTCTTAACAGTCTATATATTGACAACAGGGACATCCATAACTAAAATAATCAAACTAATATAATTAATTTACACCTATGATTTCTTTTTTTTTTTTTCAGTCTAATGAAATGATTGTCCTGGTTCTAATACATGTTACCTTTCAAACATGCAACATGGGAAAAACAGTCAAATTCAAGAATGAAAATTAAAATCACTGTACGTTAATGAATTACGGATGAAAATGACAAACAGAAGAACTGTGAGACAGGGGTTTTTTTGCTGCCCTCCTATGTTTAAAATATCAAACTGTTTAGGAAAACTGCTATCACTCTTCAAAATAAGCTGAAATGTTTGAACGTACAGACCCAAAAGAGAAAAATCAAAAAGACACCACTACAGCTTTAGTCGTTCACAAGACTTTCAGTGGAAAGTTTGTCACCTCACGTGAATGGGAGGATGTTCAGACTTTCTAACTACAGCTAACTGTTCAAGCACTATGAATTTAAGACAGCTGAAGAAAGCGCTCTTAGCCTTGAATCAACTCTTTATAATGAAATAAAGGAAAGAATCAGCAGTGAGGCAAAGAAACCAACTGTACATGCACTTTTTTAATGTTCCTGTTACCAAAGTGAGGTAGCACTATACCCCTGTGAACCACAGTAAGGCTCCAGAGGTCAGATGGCCTCCACACAGAGGCAGAGGTCTGCATGTGCATTTCCAGTTGTACAGGCAGGGACAGAATCAGTCATCAAAACTTGCACTTAACAGATGAAGTAACTCATTTAAACTAACTTCTTTTGATATTTGAGAAATGTGTTTAAAATATATAGTTGAAACTGGTAATCCCCTTAAAAGAATTATTTGTACTGTTATATCAACTATCTGTAATTAGGAAGAGGTCAATCTACTCCTCAACCAATCTAAATTTTTTTCCTTCATCTAGTAGAATCATAAAAATACTTAAGGAAACATAATTTCCTTTAGGAATAATTCAGGCAGATGTTTAAAAGTGTGAACAAAAGAAATGCTTTTATTGTAACAGTCATACATTAAAAAAAAATGCAGCAAGAAAATTTCAACTGTCATGATATTCTGTAATGACCACAAAGCTGCAAAGGCCAAAAGTATTTGATGTGACAACTTAGGGACAGGGAAAGCAAGTGATGAAATGTGGTAATTATTGTTATTAGACATGGATAACATATAGCACATACTGTACAATAAAAAGTATTTAATTAGGAACAATTCAATAATATGAACAGAAGATGGAGAATACAACCTTTGATAAATGAAATATCATGGAGTTGACAAAATGAGAACTTACAGCCTAGTGAAGGCAGACAGCAATTTTCATAAACTTTTGGCCAAAACTGGTCAGCACAGAAGTAACAGAAAGAATGAGATGGTTGACCTATTGTGGTTAATATAAAAAAGCTACAACTTTAAATTGAACAGCTACATCTATTTGTCATATATAAAAAGAAAAGCTCTCTCAATGTTGTTAGGTCTTCTGTACTATAATTTAAAAAAAACCAAAAAAACCCCAAAAACAAACAAACAAAAACCAACCAAACAAAAAAAACAAAAAAACCCAAAAAAAACCAAAGAACCCCAAAACAGGATGGTGCAAAGATGTGTAATAGTAAACTGCTCCAGAATTTAAAAAAAAAAAAAAAAAAAGAAAAAAGAAAAAAGAAAAAAGGACAGATAAAAATTGACAAACACAGAATCTTACTGTTTCACATTTCCATTAACAGTTATCTAGATATCATGAATGGAAAGGAAACAGTGCTAAAAATATGATCTCACAATCAGGACAAGCACGTGGTCATAACAGAAAGATGAGGGTACATTACTCTCATTCACTGCTAGCAGAAAGAGTCAAATTACTCAATAATATATCGGTACCTAGTTTTAAAAACCAGCAAGTGATCTTAAAGGTAAAAGTTATCATATACTTAAACAAGTGTCACTTTTATGTGCACGACCAGAGAATAAAGCAAACAGCCCTCCTATGTTCTTTTTACAACAACTTTGTAAAAGATGAATTCCAGTAACAGGGGAAACTGAACAAGTTATTGTTTCACACACTTCATTCTGTGGTAACACAGAAATTAAACTCTAGGACAACACAAAAACCCACAACCAGATACTCAGTGCTGAACACTCTGGTTAACACATATCATGTAATATACTCCTTACTTCTATTTCTGCAGACTCCACACGATTTTCAACAATCTCAATGCACTGCCTCTTCACTGGCGGTTCTTCGCTTATCACAGTTTCTTCAGCAATGTCTGTTGCTGGAACTGTTAATACTGAAAACATATTTGTACATATACATACATTTACTTAAAACAATATTTGCACTATATAAAATTCATATAATTAAGTAACTTCATTAACAGCAATAAAATGCAAATACTTTTCCTTATGCAAACCCAAAGTGTATTATAAAGTCAGTACAGGGAAAATTTACTGAAAACTTTAGCTGTTTGTATGTTACTAAAGAATTTTAAAATTCTTTGTTGCTGGGATCTACAATCGTTAGCTGTTACTCTGGAGTATCATTGCCATTTTTTACAGAGTAAACAGACATGGAAGTGAATTGCAGCAGTTACCAGTCTGTCAATTCTGTAACTTATGTAGCAGACCATCTCCTTCATAGTGTTTCTTAAGCAAATATTAAATACAAAACTGGCTTTTGATTTTGATTAATTAGAACACCTCAGGTAATCTGAAAATCCAGTAGTTATTAACCTTGGAGGAAAAAAATCAAGGATCTAAAGAAATTCATACTCTAATCTACTCACGCAACCATCTGGCAAATAAATGTTATAACTGTCACTTCAATTACTACCTACAGACATTCATGCTTTCTGATTAACTAGCTGTACTTGTTCAGACAGACAGTGAGCCAAATAATTTGTCTCCAGTGTACAACTCTTCAAACTTCACACTGGGAGTCCTCATGGAGAAACCAGAGAGGGATTTTTGTCTAAATAATAGCGGCAGAGCATCTTTAAAAGAAGCCAGCCAAAGCCACACGTCACAAAATAGCACTTGTTACACTAGCAGCCTCTACAAAGTACACATGGCCCAACAGGACAATTTGTGCCACCCCGGCTTCACTCATTCTGCCACTGCTCCCCTAAAACCTCAAGCATGCAAACTTGGCTTTTGTTCTGTTCAGAAGACACTCCATGGGACTTTCACAGTTTGCTTCATGCATCAGATTTCTAAATCCAAGTTTAATCTCTCCACAATATTTCCAGGAAGGCAACAGCATAAGTATTGGAAGAAGGCTTTTGTTTTACTTCATCTAGTTTTCATAACAAGTTTGCAATAATCAAGCTTATTAAAGGCAAGCTATCACTTTTCCCTTATAAGTCCCATTTCTCTTCCACACAATTTAGTAATCCTTCCATTCTTTCTCCTAATGCAGAGACTCAGCTGACATGAACTGCAGTAGCTCATGTGTCTGACCCTTCTGCAGCATAAGAATTCAAAGATGTATTTAAATTGATAATTACACAAACTTGTCCAAGCTATTTGCACCTAACAATTTATTATTACTGTAACTACAATAGTTCCTCAAGCTCGAACTGTACAAGTTTCCACTCACCTTGCTGTCCATCTGGCATGGTAACAATGATTGGTTGCCCTATTCCACTGGTTGGAATTGAATGCAGATTACCGAGCTGAATGCCATCTGTAACTATAGTAATAACTTGCTGACCTCCTGAACTGACAACTTGCTGAATAGCACCATCCACAGATTCTGCAGTCACCACCTCTTCTGTGGCCACAACTATCAACAGATTAGTAAAGGAATTAAGTCAATTTGTAAATTAAGCTTTATGATTTCAAATGCATTTTAGTACAGCTGAGAAAATATTTTCTTCCATGTCTTTTAAAATTTGATCCCCCTCCAATTAACGCATTACTATGTATTATATTGTTAAGAGAAATCTTTCACCAGGCTAACATAAAGCACTAACATTTTGAAACATACGTGCAACTCTGTCCTTGTTTACCTTGCTCAATATAATACTTTTTTTTTTTTATTTAGCATGTTTCCTAATAGATACACTACACTCAAAACTGTCACTTTGGGTTCAGTATTAACATGACAGCAAGAACAAGAGTTGTTTTTAAGAACACAAGTAACTTTTCCATTGTATAAGCTGGACTAAGTTACACTAACAACGGAATAAATATAAAAAAAAAATAAAAATTGTACTTGAAATACTAGCTTGAAATTACTCCTCAACCAGTGCCTTCCCAGGTGTACCTGAGGACCCAGCCCCAGTTTCTCTGTTTACCATAATGGTCTTCAAGACAGTAAGAGACTAAAGGACCTCTAGAGAATCTTAAAGTTTTGTCTGTACTTTGTGGGTACTTCAAACACAACCACAACTTTATTTATTCTACAAAGTATGAAACAGGACTAAAAGTTCTGCAGAGAGTTGACATTTTTACACCTTTGAAGGAGAAAAGTTAAAGCTAAAAAAGTAAAATAAACATTGTATGTGTATAATTTCATATCATTTCACTTTACATGAAAATAAAAAACCCCATCAAATTAATGAATTGATGAGTATACAGCAGTGAACTCTCACAGTTCTGTATTACATCTATAAATCAAGGTAAGATAAGAGAAAGACTACATTCTGAACTACAACACATACCACAGCTTGCACGATACACTGTAATTGGGGTCTCGCACTACCACCCTTATTTTTTTAAGACAACAAGATACAGAGACAAAGAGCAAGATCACTAGTAGCACAATCAAAGAATTTCAAGCACACTAACTCTGTATTTTATTCTCAATTTGTCAGGGTAAAAGCAAAGCCTTTGATTTAAATAACAGATATTAGAGTGCTTTCTATCTATAGAGATGAAATTAAAACCCTATAGGCTGTGTTGTGATGCTCAAGATGAGAGAAGGTAGATAAAACCCCGGAGCTTTCATCTTTTACATTAATTGCAATATAACACACACACACAAATGACTCTGTAGTTCAAATAATGACTGCAGTCATTGCCTTTTGAAGATCTTTATGTTCAGAGATTACTGTCCTATAGCACTACTTAAATATTCACAGAGTGTTTATTCAGTAAACCAAAACAGTAAGTCCTACATGAATAAGTGGTGTTGTATTGAACTTGATTTGGCTTTCAAGTACAGGCTCAGCATTAAGAAAGATCACAGTCCCGAAAATTTCCAAGTTGTAAGTGCCAATACAAACTGCTGTGGCAAACAGCTCTGATCTTCGGTTTCAAACTCAAGGTTGGGCTTTTAGTTCCGGAAAGAAACATTATTAAAACTTCTGCAGACCTTGAAAGAAAAATGGAGATTTTGTCTAAAAAGAAGTTATTCTATAGAAAAGAAAAAATATCTCCATAAATACAGTCCTTATTCCTTCCTGGCTCTCCTTCTGTATCTATATCCATATAATCCCTAGTTACCACACTACTTCGTATGCCAAAGTAAAGCTGAAGTCATTTAAAAGAGCAGCACTATTATCTCTTATTTTCTTCTGCAGTGTGTGTGTGTGGGAGAACACCTGCACATGCAGTAAGACATATGCCTAATTCCAACATAAGCACACCAAATACTGCATTCCAAATACACATCTTAAATCAGATTTTTATCTAATCCAACTCTGAGTTCCATACATACATTATGCATCACATCTGTATGCAATGTCTATGTCTTCATAAACATTTCCTGTGAGTAACAACTAAAAAAGCATGATTCTATGCAGCTCCAGTGAGAAGCACCTTCCTTTCTTTGATTTTACAAGATTGATATGTTTTTAACTGTAAGACATGAGGAACTAGCGTGAAGAGGTTCTCCTCCTTGGAAAGAGGAGAAAAACCTAGACAGAAACAACATAAGAGGCAGAACTTAAGTGTTTTGTACAAGTTTATACAGTCTTAGATACAGGAGGCTAAATACAAAGTAAGAGTCAAAACCAGAATTCTCAATCCCATAATTTTTGAGATTATTTATAAATGGATCTTTTACATGATGAGCACAAAGAGAAGGGAGGTTTTGTTGTTGTTCTTAGATTTTTAATTTTTTTTTGTTCCTGAACACACAAAAGCAGCTTTTTGTCACCTGTGCATCAATAGTATTCTTTACACTTTATAAACTATTAGAGGAGTAAAAACCCAGGAAATAATTTGCAGACAGCAAGATGCTGCAAGATTGCCCACACATCTACATCAAAATCAAAGCAGAAGAACTGAAATAAACAGGAAGGTTAGGTATGATGCACACCGAAGGTGGGATGATTCCCACATTGAAGGTGGGAAGCTACTGCATCAAGATTTCAAGCTTATTTCTTCCTGCCTGTCATCTCCTGCCTTTTCTCTAATAAGTTTTATCTTCAGTGGTTTACTAACATGTAATGTAGGTTACGCTGCACCGTTGCAAGGGTAGGACTGTGAAACATGAGAATGCTTGGTTAGTTACCAGTGTCTACTACCGGGTCCTGGATACACATCTAATGCTCCATAATCCCATGCAATTCCTTCTTGAATTTCTCTCTCTTATAACTAGATCTGAGTTTCATTGATATATATTAATTGATTGAAAATATCAGCAGCTTCTTCTATAATGAAAGGCACTGCATTCTGGTTTTGAATCATCCGCTTCACTTGCGATATTTAAATGTCATAAAATAGTATAGCTGTACTTATGTACTGCTTTGAGGAGAAGTAGTAGAAAAGAGAAGAAGAAGAAAAGACGTCATTTGCAGAGCTGAATTCTGTGAGAATTTTGGCCATGCAAAGTATCTCAGTTCCTTAAAATTTATCATACTGACCATCACCAAAAAAAAGCAAAATAAATGCATTTCTTTAGAAATGTGTTCAGAAAAATTCAGGTTACCATAAGCATCAGAAATCCTTGATCAACAGAAGGTTGTTGCTCTCCACTGTGATCTCCAGTCACTGGCTTTAATGCTAGGTTCATCTTGCTACATATCACATCACAAATCAGTGCTCAAAATCCCAAGCTAATTTAGAAATAAGGCTATAGTGCTACATGTCAGTGTAATAAATACTGAATAAACAGAAAGCAATCTAGCCTACCATAAAACTCCAGTAGCTACAGCCATACCATACTGCCTGAGAAAACTGGGGAGGAACATATGAAAAACAGCACTGAGCAAGTAAAGAGTACATGAAATACTTCACAGCTTTCTTTAGAAAGCCAGGTCTCCACCAAAACACCTTTTTGAACTCTCAAGAGTAACAGAAGTTTTTATTCAAGTACACTATAAAGGCTACTTCAGAGACAAAAACTAGAGATTCTGTGTCTCAGCACCTGATCTCCTAAGAGCTAGTCTTACCTCATTTTTTTATGCAATGTCAAGATATTAACATACACCATAATAAAAAAATATGTCTGGAACAGAAGTTCAGTGGCATTCTCTTATAAAGCAACTTTCAATAGTTCAGAAGCTTTTGATCACATTTTAACTTTATTGTAAATGGTATTATAGCTTGCTTAAATTATAAAAGGATGTCTTTTCCTGCTTATCCCTCTCTTTCTCAAATCTGTTAGTGGTGATAACTAGTCTTTATAATCCACTTTGATGCTGTAAGATTCCTGACTGCCAGTTTTCTTGTCAATTTGCATGTTGTAATGAACAAAAGTCAAAGAGTACACAAAGCAGGCACCAAATTATTCAGAAAGAAGGGAGAAAGATATCCAGGACAACTTGCAGAGAATGGAACCTTGACCAGAGGTTTTTTCAGGCAAAGCAGTAACTGGCAAAGATCACGGGGCAAAGGTGAAGGGGTTTTGTCTTAAAAAGAGGAATGCAAAATTTAGGAAATAGGGGCAATGTAACTCATTCCGCCTTTCTGGCTTCTTGTCATGGCCTTATGGAATAAGAGAGTGTGCAGATCGCTGCAGTGAGGGATGCAGGCTGCTTCTTCCTAGGAGAACAATAATGTACTGCTAGGCTTACATTTACCTGAAGTGCCATGACAGCATACCAGCCTGAAGTGGGGCATACTAATCACTACATGTTTTTACAAATGCACATAGAACGCCTCAATGTTGAAAAGACGACCCACAGACACAGGAAAACCGCACATTGAGATCACCAAATATTCTTGTGCCTTTGGGGTGAAAGAATAAGAAAACTGCTGACAAAGTATATGCAAACAACATTAGGGGCCACTTCCTAATGTTTAATAGAAGGAAGCATTCAAAGAAAACATTCTCCCACCAGATGCAACTAGACCATATGTAGACAAAGATGTAAATTCAATCTCCTGAATTATGCTTGCTTTCAGCAAGATGAATGCTACTCACATTAGAGTCAGAAAAATCAGTTGTGGTCAGAAATCTTATTAAGAAATAATTGTTTATATGAACCTGGCAACCTTCCGGTGAAAGTAAAGGAAAAATTTTGTTCATGCTGAAAAAAGGAACGAAGATTGTCATCTCATTTCTGTATGAACTGTTATGTCCAAAAGTGCCAGCTATGTACTTTTAGTTTATTAAATGAGGTTAAATGACTTAGCTTTCCAACCTGGTGTTTCTGAAGAATTAGACAGCGGAGCTGATGCTTCTGCTAAAGCTGCCAACGTGGCTAATACTGATGTCGATGAATTCCCAAACTGTACTGCAGACACTCCTGTTTCATCTAGTAGGATTAAAAAAAAAAAAAAAAAAAAAAGATGATTAAATTTAAAACCAGTGAAGTCTTTTTCTATTATTATTGTACTGCAGCTTCTAACACACACTCTGTTCTCAGCAACATTCTGCTAAACCAAAGTGCTATTCTGAAGGCAAGTTTGTTAAGCAAATGCAACTTCTGATAATTTATCACTGTGAAGACTGTTGGTTTAGATATTTACCACGCACAAAAATAACCACTGAAGAGGAACATGGTAACTATTCTTACCACTGTTTTTCCTCAAGCCTTTTCACTAAATGGTGAAAAATCAATTAAAGTATAAAATCCCAGTAGCTATCCTATAGGCATCTAAATACCTGTTCCATTTGATGTATTTGCAGAAGATACCAGACCTGTTAGGTTCACCACCCCTCCAGGTCCAATGATGAACTGCGGTGTTGCTGCGTGTATTGTCACAGTGTCCGGACTCTCTGGATTTGTATTGATTTGGTTCTGCATTGCAATCTAGGATACAAAGGTAATAACATCATTCTAACTGTAGGTCTAAGTCATTTATCTTGTAAGAAACAGAATTATTGCACATTCCACTCAAACAGGGAAGATCTCCCTTGTTATACTCATGCAGTATATACACATTGCGTCACATCTTGTACTCTGTGTAAGTACACGAGAAACATTTTTTTCGCTGAAATCTACAGACAGAAAGTCTGTTGAAGTGAAAGAGAATAATGACACAACACTACTTTTCCTTACCATTTACTGTAAGCGAAGAGGACCACAGAAAGACTAGGCCCTTCTGTAGATGTGCAAACTCATGTATCTAAAATAGAGGTCTGAAGAATCAAGGCTGCTGTGGTAGCTACATACCATGAAAATCAGCTCTGACAGCTTAGTAATTGCCATGAATTGTAGATGGCATTCTTCTTTTTGTCTTTCTCTGAATTATTATTGACTTTTATTTACCATATCCTTTCTGCAATGAAGAGGAGACTAACAGAACAGATCAGATGTTCATATAGTTCAAGATGTAGGGGAACAATAGATTTATACAGTGGCATAACGGTATTTTTTGTTTGCCTTCTTTTCTCAATAATACCCAGCACTTCATTTGCTCTCAAGAACACTATTGAACAGTGAGCACACTTCCACTTTCCATGGAAGTACCTATTATAATCCCAATCTCAATCACTTCAACAATTCAATCCTAGTTTTTCTAATTCAGAAAAAAATTGCCATCTCTTCTCTCCTCATCTCCAATTGTTAGGAAATTAAAGTCCATATATGAAGCTAATTGAATGCTAGGGTATAGTCAAAATTTCCTACTCTGCCAATATGTCAAGTTTTACACCTTGCCTGCAAAGACTGCACCTATTTCTGTGTCCTACAGTACTCAAATTTAAGAAAATAAAGGATACTTTGTAGGTGTGAAAATGCTCTTTGGCCAACTAATGTTTATTAACATTAATCTCATTTCCATGTCATGAACTAGACTGGTGTTTAGCATTATCAGTCAATATATGGTCTCACAGCTGCTGTATTAAAAGCTTAGTTTATCCCATGTGTAAACAAGTACTTTGCCATAAATTCCCTTAACATCATGAATCAAAAAGTTACCTGTAATATTTCTGCAAGGTCTTCATTTCCATTGTCTACTGCAATATCTAATGCCGTTTTGCAAAATTTACTCTGAGCATGAACATCCGCTCCATATTTTATTAAGAGTTCTACAACTTCTTGGTGGTTATGTTCAGTAGCCCAGTGAAGTGCAGTCATTTTGAGCATGTCCTTCGCATTGACATCAGCACCGTGCTACAAACAAGATCATTGCATAAACTATGTCATTAGAAGTATCTGAATTAAATAATGCTGGTCACAGAACGAAGCCTGAAATTGTCCTTCTCCAGCAGTAATGTCCTGTTATCTTACAAGTGTATCAAAAGTACTTCAACATAACTACCAATAAATTATTTACCTCAAAGGATTAAAGACTCCCTACAGCGTAACGTGCCTTGGTTCTAAAAGCTGTTACTCACACAATCTCAAACTAGGAAGCAGTCTTATTTTGAAACAAGAATAATTCACTTGAAATCATGATGATTTTAATGCTAAAATAAAATTACCTTTTAATAGGAAAACAAAGCACCCAATGCATGCAGCATAAATATTCATGTAATTTCACTGTTGGTTTCACAACTAAAAGGCAATTGTGAATATTTTATCATAAGCCATTGTAATATCCCCACCTCAGACCTTGTTTCAGCAGTCTTTACCTTAAGTAAGACTTCTACTATGCTGGCATGGCCTTCTGATGCTGCCATATGCAATGGAGTTCTGTCCACTTTAGTTCTGGCATCCCGACTTACACCTGCTCGCAGCAACACTTCTGTTGTTGAGTAATGTCCATACTGTGCTGCTAGATGAAGTGGAGATGTTCCCAACTGTAATGTAATGGAAAAAGTGGAGTTTTAACAGATGTCAGTACGAAAGTATTTTTTCTTATTCTGGAGCTATCAAACTCAGGTGTCAGGCCAGCACTTCAAAATCATTTTCCCTTGTAGTCTCAAGGAAAGAAGCTGTCAGGGCTTTTATAGAGCATGAAGTTTAAATTTCTGTTTTCAATAATCGCAACACACTACAAACAAGCAACTTTTTGAGGTCTGTGCTATGTTTTTTCTGTCTTTTTGAGGCATGATGTTTGAAGGAGCCAACACGCCATACCAACATTGGAAGGGACCTCTGGAAGTCCAACTTCCTGTTCAAAACAGAGTCAACTTGAAAGTTAGGTCACTTTCAAGATTAAGGCTCTTAAGGGCTTGTACATACCCTAAAATTTTAGGTTACCTGACCTCCCCATACAACCTATACAAAAACAGGCACCTCCAAAAGACAACTCAGAGCCCTTATATGAGGGAACTCTGAGCTGCGCATATCAGTTGGGACTGCTTTCTTAATTCAGACCTCTTACTATATTAAATGCATAAACACAGTAACTAGGAGGATGATTGCTGCTTTCTCCCATCGACCATTCCAAAGTTAATATTAAAAGCCACCAGAACAAGCTCATTCACAGTCTGTTACTAAGATCAGTAGGAGGTCATATGACAAAATAGAAAATTTTAGTTTTTCATTAGACATTAGATGATGTGATTGCAGAATTCCCCAAAGAAACTCCCAAGGCTTGCAATATAAATGCTTAGTTGTAGTAATCCTGTCTTCTTCAGGTGAGAAAAGTAAGAGGCTTTACTGAACACTGCAAAAGTTTTCATTACCCAATCTGTGGTAAAAGGTGCTCCATTTGCCATCAAAATGCGAACTTCGTCATCTTGACCTGCTCGTGCAGCTTCTAAAAGTTTCTTTCCCAAATCTACTAGTGACATCTAGTGAAGGACATAAAGGAATAGAAAGAACACAACATTAATACTATTTTAAGTACATAAATGCTGCTGTCATTTTTTTAATGATTATTTCTGAACTACTCTGAAAAGTTCAAAACCAGGAGTTGGTATTTCAGCCATGAGAACAAGCTTTATTGATTGCAATAAGCAGTTTGATTTCAGAATTACTTTTGTCAGCCAAATGGAACTGGCACGGGGGTAAAGACTGCAGTATTACAATGCTTTAACCATAGCAGCTGCAAAGTTATAGCAGACTAAATTTAAACTGAACTGGATGAACATCTCTTATAGCAGAAAGTTGTTTAGAAGCTCTCACCTGATACTTCAACCTGCTGCAGCTTTGTCCAGCTTTCAAATGGTACTACATCACGGCTGCTATGTCACACGCCAAAAGGCCCTACATTCACTTCTCCAAAATGCCTATACGTATTTAAGAGGTACCGCTATATAAACACATTTAGATAAATATGAAACACACCTTTCTGACATTTTGTCCATCACTATCACTTCAATTTGTTCACCCTAAAATAATTTCTGTATTCCTAGCTAGAAAACAAAACACGTATAATTGTACAATTTGCATCAGATATATGAACTAAAATGTCTATCTGAAAGCAAATATTACTATCTCCTTCAAGTGTCTACAGTTACTAAAAACATGTTAAGTGCAAAATTTTGATTGAGACATGACTGAGATACTAGCTGAAAAACTTTCACATCATCTTTAGGTAATTTCCCTTTTACAGCACTCAAAGTTGCATATAACACAGAGCATGCAAAACTATATGTAGACAAATGGCACCTATCTATGTTTCTGTTGTGTCAAAAAATTCCTAGCAGAACAGCTTTTTAAACCCACTCTATTTCATACCTGCTATTCAATTTTTTTTCAGTAAAAATAAAATTTAGAACTAAACCATAACTCACGCTACTAACCAAAATACATCATTAATGTTTTAGTCCTACACCTATGTCTTCCACTACCAGGATGCTAAGGATGGAATTACTTTCATCCGTTTAGTTTCCAGTCACAAGCAAAATTAAGCCTGTATTACTAATAACAGCAGTTGCAAGGCCATGCAGCCTATTTCCCACACAAAGCTAGAGTGTATCAGTTCAAAAAGAAATCCCAACAGGATCACTTTTTAATCTCTTTTCTTAAACATACACTTCTATCGTAAACCCAACATATTTAGAAAGTTCTCTGCACCTGGTTCAACTGGCAAAATCTGTGTAGAGTATTGCTCAACAAGCTGAAAACTATTGACTTTGGAAGAAATTACAAAGACAGAAATACTGCAAATGCAGAACTCCAACATGTATCAGTAGAGCCATGAACTGGAGCAGATTACCTCTTCGTCTACAGAACTGACTGCAGGCAGCAATATCCCCTTCACCAAGATAATAATCCATTTATGTCCATCCTTCTAGTACACATGGACATGTTGATTTGTCTCCAGCCAGAAAAGGGAAGAGGAGCAGGAAGGTGGCAGGACAGGACAAATACTGACAATGGGAAAAGGAAGGAAAAAGGAGCACAGAGTCAGATGCAGAGGAAGGGACAACAGCTGACTCTCTTCCATAAAGAGAAAGAGCAAAAAAGAAACAGGAATAAGAAAATCTACTATCCCTGTTAAAGGGAGACACTAGGATTAATGATATAAAACAGTACTCAGACAGAGAGGGCATTTGGCAAGTGCAGCAGTGAAATGAAAGAGTATAGCACTCCCTTTACATGGTACCTTTTTTTTTTTTTTTTTTTTTTGAGGTTGAGGGTGGGGCAGGGTTGCAATTTAAGAAGGAAAAAAGCACACAGACACATTTTTTTCTAGTGGTTTAATACCACCACATCAAGGTCCTCAGAAGCAAAAGGAAAGCTGGAACTTCATGCAAAATACTGAAGTTAGGAACTAATCTAGAAAGACAACAACTCATTTTCCTTGTATTTATTTTTGTTTTAAACACCAGTAGAAAAAAGGAACTAATAAAGTCTCCTTTTGGAATTACAGAATAACTGAGGCTGGAGGGGACCTCTCAAGGTCACCTAGGTCAATCTCCCAGTCAAAGCTGGCCCAACAGGCTCAGGCTGTGCAAGGCTTGGTCCTGTGGATTTCTGAATTTCTCTGTGGATAAACATCCCACCATTTCTTCAGCCTTGTTATGGTATCCAACCACCCTCACGGCAAGAGCTGCATTCTGTGTATACCTGTCTTCCCCCATTAACCACAAAGACAGCCCTGATAACAAGCTTATACTTGATGTCTGTTAGATAACAAAAATAGGTGAATTAAATTATATTCTGTACATTTCACAACTACACCTATTCAGAACCCACTGACCACATCTATACTAGTGAAATGAACTGCAAAGTTGTTACCAAAACCCCACATAGCAAGATCAAGCAGCAAAAAACCTCAATTATGGTGACCTGCAAAACACAAGTCCCAGGCACAAGCTTCAGATTGAGACTGACACCTTTCCAGAGTCTCTCTGAATCACGACTGTTGAACATGCTGTCAGAGTGACAGTACATCAGCTCTCATCTCAATGCAAAACTAAACAGCATTGTACTACAGTCAATAAGAAACGTTTTAATCAAGGAAAAGAAGGGACATGGAAGATCATGCATAACGTAACCTTCGTTACCACATATTACTTACGTTAACCAACACTCTCTTGCTTGATATAAAGTGTTTGTATTTTAAACACGCACAAAGCATCACAGAAGTTTACATATGTTTTGTGATGTAGAATTTTAACCTCAGTTAAAATGACATGAATTTGTTTTAGACATGAAGTAAAAGTTTCAGTTTTCATAGGGTACTTGAAAGCATGCTCAGGCCATCTAGTGGAAGAAAGTTAAAAACCTAGCAAAATTACTGTTGAATTAAATAAAAATCACAGTATATGTCACTAATGCACTAACAACAGCAACTGAAGAGGCCTTTTGGACAAAACTTGTGTACATTTAGTCATGTTTTACCCATGAATACTAACATTCACAAAATTTCTCATGAGTAGTCAACCCAAAGCTGATTTCTACTTGGCAGACTATTCCAAGGACCAGTATTGTAAGGTCAGGAAACCTAGGAGTAATAACATGCCCCACATGTTCCCCCCATACACTTCCACTGCTAGTACTGGGACATACTGAGAAGGGTCTGCAGTGTCAGAATTTCTCTTTCTTCCCTTTCCAGAAAAATCCTTCAGTTGCTCTCTTGAGATCAATTAGTAACACTACAATAATACAGTGATACTATCAAAGTTCTATATATAGTACAATAAAATGGATTTAAAATTGAAATGAGATTTCCATTTCAAAGCAGCACTCTTAGTTAAGTACTGCTGCTACTCCATGTACTGTTAACAAATCAACTCTGCTGAACTGCATTAGAGGGTACTCTTCAGAAACTGTGTCATTTCCATCAAGCTCGGCTAGCACGACAGCTGGGTAGTGCTTTGTAACAGGATTCTTTCAGACAATAAAAAACATCACTGGCTCTGAAAAAGTCTTGAGACTATTATAGTTATTCTTATGGCAATCTGAGTATGTTTCCAGACTTCTAACAGCTCCTACACATCTGTGTGAACAGAGGGTTTTGTCTACAGTTGGGTAAATAGGGAAGAGCTTCTGCTGGGTTTGGACTTCTTTGCATTAACCTCCTCCTGAACTTCCCCTTTTCATTATTGCAATGCATTCTGTACAGTATCATTAGCCAGAAGCCACAATGAACTGGTAATTAAAATTTACATCAAGTTATTATTGCTATTTTACTTCTGTTCAATAGGAAATCACACCGTTTTTTTGTATCCATCTTAGATTTAAGTTTTCATACATTCTGTAAAACTCTGAACGTCATGCTGTTACCAGAGGGGTATATAACAGCACTTGACAGGAGTTTAGTTGGAACTGTGTGTGAAATGGGCTCTGTGGGGAGGGAGAGGAGCTGAAAAACATGCAGCTTTGGGAGCCCACACCACAGCCTACAGACAATGGAGCAGCAGAGTCTGTACTCCAAAAGAAGATGATTAAGTTTAGCTTAAAATATTGCAGCACCCGTCAGACTGGTGTCCTGCCCCGAGGATCCTGGACCCAGCCTTTATTCCCCTTCTATCACTGCAGCAATGGACATCAGCAGTCAAAATCAACAGGCACAAACGGTTGTTGCAGAACACCTCCTAACATGGAGATCTTGTAGCCACCAGGGTACTTCTACCAAGGCATGCTCCTAAAAGAGACGTACTTTACACTAGAAGAGCATCGACTGCACCAGTGCAATTTACTAGAAGGTAAACTGAATCAATATATACCATATCTACGATAAGGATTTGCAGTCATTCCTAAAAACCCCAGGACAAAGTTCCATAAAATGCTACTTAAACAGGTTTCCTTACTGAAGTGACACACAGCAGAATTGTACCTGGAAGAAAGCTCAAGACTCATCATCTCTCACACTCATTACATCTGGAAAAAGAATGACCTTTTCTGAATGCCTTTTCCTTTCCACTATTTACAAACAAAAAACCTAAAGCCTGCTTCCCTAGACCTGTTCTTCAGAAATGCTATCATCTTACTGATTTCAACATTGCACAGTATCGCTAGAAATTTAGAACAGCAATCTCTAACTAATTTTATGCGCCTATCCATACCAAGGTCAAAAATATTTAAGTACAAAGTATAAATAGTGAGCAATAACTATTTAAATCTTTAATCAAGCATTCAGTTTTGATCATTATTAGAATTTAAATAATAAGATCAACTTGCTTTATTTTTTTATGGTTTTACATCCTGATATAACAGCACAATACTTGAACTCAGAACAACTCTTCCAAACATTTTTCATTTCCATTACTGCTTTGTAACTTTCAAAGGAACAGGAAGGTCTGCATTAAACTTGGGGGTATTTCCATGTGATAGCATCTTGTAAAAACTTTGGTATGATTTTACATTATATATCATTTTATAGTGGTTACAGTGACTTACATGGGATAAGCTCAAAAAGTTCCAGTATTATTTCCTAAGGGAGTCATATCCTTCCAAATGTATTTTGACAATGATTTCACATGTCATACTTCAAATCTGAATATAAATATCATAGACTTAGAGTGTCCACGCTTCTATTACGATAATGAAAATTACGCTAATGTATTAATAGCAGATTGCTTTAATTCCAGTGCTTTCATCTTTCCCCTACGACTGTGTTGTGTTTGTAACTAAATTCTCTCTAGTTTGTTTAAACTGACTATGTGTATATCAGATGAAAAATTTCTGATTTTAGAAAAGAGACCAGAAAAGCAAACACATTGTTGAATAGTGTAGTGGTTAAGATAGTCAAGCCTGTATTTATGCAGGTCTGTCCTCCAGTTAGGCTCATACATTAATTTAAATTAGCACCAATCATCAACATAACTCCATTAAATAATGCAGATGGCAGAAAGGTCTTGTCCTTAAAAATGAGAGAGCACAGATTTGGCTATTACCTGCAAAATGCAATGTCTAAAAAAATATTATTATGCAACAAGGGTGAACCATTGGCACCAACCAAGATGGGTTGGCACGACCGCCAACCTACAAAGCTTTCACAGATAAGTCTGGCACTAGATACCAAAAAGGTTACATTGCGGCAGCTGTGATCGACGTGAAGAATCTAAGGGCTTGTGATGTAGCCTCTGAACTGTACTACAGCCTTAAGAGTATGTTTCAGATTGACTGAAGCTTGAAAATATCCTCCAACAAAAATCACCAGCCTCTCTAATTAAAGTACCCATTTTATCATGAGGAATCTTCCTCAACAGTTTCTGTCTGGCACATAGGCCTAAAAAAACTAGAAAACAAACTGTTTTCAGCAAAGAAAGTAGGTCACAAAAAAGAGTCTACACCTAGTATACAGTGATCTGCCATGTATGCTCTTAACCTTATTTAGACAGAATTAGGTACCCTTACAAGTATTTCTGTGTGCATACACAATTCAACCAAACTGCTGAGTCTTACTAATGCTTCACTGGAAACTAATAATTAAAAAAAAACAAAACCCAAAACATTAAGCTAAAGTACTCCAAGGTGTATATTCACAACTTTCAGCACATTTAACTCTAATACACAGCATTTGCCATTACAGAAAAGCTACCTTACTAAGCAGGATAAAGGACACCATACAACTGCTTTAAGTTAAAAACTCTAAGCACAGAAGATTTTGCTGATGTGCGATCAGACAGCATCTCACCAACAGAACCTACTTTGACTACTAGGAGAGAAAAGAAAAACAGCAGTCCGAACTAACACACCTTATCCCACGTTTATGCTCCCATCATACACTTTTTATTAAGAGTCCAAAGCAAGAGTTACAGACTCCGGGTGAGGGACACTGCAGAGGAGGGAAGCGCTCCCCTCCCACCGAGGCTGCCTCTCCTCAGAGCACCTTTGGCGCCAAGCTCCAACATGCAGCTCAGCCGCCCCCGGGGCGCCGGGCCGTGACAGGAACCGGCCACCCCGTCCCACGCGAGGTCCCAGACAGTCCCCACGCGGCCCAGAGCAGGCTGCCCGCCGGGGAAAGACGCGGGACGAGCCGGGCCCCGCTCTGCCCCTCAGCGCCCGGGCCCCTCACCGGGCGCGTCGCGCTCACCCGGGCCTGTGCGGCAGCCGCGGGAGAGGGGCCGCCGCGGGCACCCGGGCCCCGANGCCCGCGCCCCCCGCGCGGCGGGGTCCCCGGAAGGCCGGCCAGCGCGCCCGCTCTCCCCAACAGGAAATCCTGGCTGGGCTGGGCGCTGCGGAGGGAGCCGCGGCGCCGGGTTCCGGGGGAAGTGGAATTATTTTTTACCAGCGAAGAGATCAACTTCCACATCCGGTAACAGGGCCCTATACAAAGGCGCAGACTGACCTGGAAAAGCTTGGCCGGCCCGGGGGGGTGAGGGAGAGACGAGGCACGGGGATGGGGCCTTACCGTGCTGCCGGCCCGGCCGCCGCCGCCGCGACAACAACCAGGGGCGCCGGAGGCCGCCGCTCATCGGCGCCCAAAAGCCCCACACAAAAGTCCCCTCTGCGCCTGGCGGAGGAACACGGCGAGCGGAGGGAGGGGCGCCGTGCCGCGCTGCCGCTGCCTCGCCGCCAGCCCGCGCCCGGGCGTGAGGCGGCGCGGTCCGCCCGCAGGCAGAGCATGGAGGGGCGCCCGGCACTTACCATGGGGTGCAGGTATTATCTTATTACACAAATATCCCGACAAAAGGGGCTTGGCGGAGGGATACGGCCTCTGTGCTGTCCGCCGCGCATGCGCGGCTGCGCGGGGAAAGGCGGGGGAAGCGGGGACTGGAGGGGCCCGCCATGTTCCGTCCCGCTTCCCGCCCGGCGCGGGGGGGGAGGGCGGGGGGCAGGGCGCAGCCCGCCCGTCAGCTGCATTCGGCCTGTCCCGGCGGGTGGAGGCGAGCTGTCAGCGTGCCGGCGAGGGGAGCCTCCCTAAAGGCAGCTTAAGAAATAAGAAAGAGGGTCGCTGTCCCGCACGCTGGACTTCTTGGGGCTCCTGTTTGCCACAGGGTGGCGGGGGTTGCTCTTCCCGCCTCATGGCTGCTCGGGCTCCGATTGTGCTC
The DNA here is from genome assembly GCA_013400195.1 of Aramus guarauna. Taxonomy (NCBI): domain Eukaryota; kingdom Metazoa; phylum Chordata; class Aves; order Gruiformes; family Aramidae; genus Aramus; species Aramus guarauna. Next base: position 1,431,621 of record VXBL01000838.1, on the reverse strand, counting down.
CCAGCGAGGGTGTTCTGCCTGAACAAGGCTGCCTTGCCGCCACTAGGCAGGGCTTTCGCTACGCTTTGGGATCCTAGGGGTCGGATGTGATATGGATGACAACTCCAAAATGATCCTAAGCCCTTGCTGCTCTGTCAGAGAGCTCTGGCCTTCGGTCTCAAACTGGCATTGGACCTGACAGCCCAGCCACTGAAATGCTTCTCCTGGTTTTGTTGCAACAAAATTGTCATGCTCACGTTCTCCCCAAAGCTATTCCGAGTGACAGATCTTCTGATACCACTGTAAAGCATAGATCCCATAATCTATGTCCTTCAGGAAAAGATATCGATCACAGAAGTCCACTTTTATTTTGGAGATCATAATACCTACTCAATAATCAGAGGAATACTCATAACAACATTGTTTACAGAGCCATTATTTTTTGCCCTTGACTTACCTAATACAGCTTTGGAGAAAACAAATAATGAGATTCCAAAGACCGAACATCACCTCACGAATACCACAGAACTGAATCCTCGAGTCACTGCTCAAACAGACATGTTCAGTCCGGGAGAGAAAACGGCATTTCCTATATGCAGCACAGAACAGCCCTCCAGGCTGACGGGATGCTCTCCAGTTCTTGCAATATTTTTGATCGGAGTTAGGCTGCAGGGAGGAATTCTCCGCGTACTTTTTGGAAAGCCGTTTAATCTTCCTTGATATGTTGTCACCTGGCTCGGGGACCTGTTGAGTTATTTTTCTAGGAGTGATCAGCCAGAAGGTGGCACTAGCGAACGAGTCCAGGTACTTCCTCTCAGGCTGTCATTTGTCACCAAGGTACAGAAACCTTAAATCAGCCTGCATCACATCTCTTTTCCGTTTTTGGTAAGTGTTCTGTGTCTCTCAACAAGCATTTAGCTTGCCATGGTATGGATTTTCATTTACACAGTAGTAGTAGATGCAGAAAACGTTACAATGTCCTGACAGGCATGTGCCAATGAGTGGGAATGCCTTGTGGCGTTAGCTGCAGTGCTATGGAATTGCAAAACGTTCTGTATTATTGAAAATCTTTTTTAGAGGTGAAGAATACAGTCTGCATGTAGTCCATTAGCACTGTATCTGAGTTCTCACTATTATGATCGCAACTTCCATCTTTAGAATAGTCATGTCTAATGTTTTTGACAGAATTCACCAAAAGTACGTTTAAGAGATACTTTTGATGTCTGATATAGGCAAGTCAAAACACATTTCACATCTGTAAAGTACCTGGTTTCTTTATTTTATCCTGCTTTATAAAATGTATAGGTTTTGTTAACTAAATAATCTAATACATTCTATTAAAAAGCAAACTGATTTCTACTGTTGAAAATTCTTATTTACTCTATACTGCTACACAGTAACATGTGCTGATAGGAGAATGTGTTTTAACCTAAGGCAACACCGCAGCACGTTATAACGCAATCAACATATTAGCATGTTAGAACAAGTTCTTGAATATGGTAAAGCTAATTGTACAGGCAGGTCTTCCCCAACACCTTCCTGTATACAGTTGGGGTTTGCCCATACAAGTAAGACCAAAAGATTTTATGACACAATTTCTTCATATAAGAGAAACAGTAAAAGGGACACTCATTAGTGCAGTTTGGAGAGTAGCTAGTACAATACTCAACATTAATTTGCACACTTAGATTCCTAAGCCTTGACATCAGCAGACTTACTCCCTTCATCTTGTCATAAATTTCTGGCATGACCCATCTTGGCTAAAACAAATGGAGCAGTTCTGAAAAAGACAGAAGAGCATTGTGTTATTAGTGTTATTCAGTTCAGTTTAATGTTGTTAGATCATATCAACTTACTTTGGTATTAACCTCTCTGCACAATGTAGAAGACTTGGAGCTGTACTCGTTTCTCCCAAAATCTTTTACATGTCTGATCACTTACATGCACTGCAAATGAGAGATGGAGGATATTGTTGGAGCCTTTCATGTACCCAACACCAGTCAATGTTACTGTACCACTAAGTACTGTGATACAATTAAGCTTTCTGGGCAATGAATCAGTAGTATTTTGGAAGGCTATGTGAAGACAGGCATCTTTCTCATTTTGGCTTCATGACCTCCCTGTTTCCCAGAGTGGCAGAGGGAGAAACAGCTCCAGTTCACAAGACATTTCCATTGGCAAAATGGAGCAGTAGGTTTAAGTATCTTAATTGAATCCCCCACCTTGACACAGCTAGGGGACAACTAACTGACCGGGACTGTGGCAGGACACAGCATCTTTCTGTTTGTGTAATATCTCGATGACATGACCTGCCTCACTGACTGACTGGACACAGGCTCAGCATCACCCTCTCCCCTCCCTTCTCCCATGTTTTAAATCCCAGTATGACTATACCGGCATGTCAGCGCATACCTGCCATCCCTGAGGTACAATGCTTGTAGTAACACCACAAGCTGCACAGAAGACAACAAAAATGAGATCTGAACTTGCGTGTCTGCAGCCAATGCAGTTTTCTCTAGAAAATAAAAGGATATTTTCTAAGGGGAGGTGTGTTGCCTTCCCACACCAGGTCTCACGGTGCAGAAGGGCCAGTTTAACACCCTGTACAAACGCTGCATGTCCCACAGAACGTGTCAGACCTCAGAGTCTGCTTTTAGTGGCTTGGCCTCGATAACACAAAGCGCCCAGAAAGCAAACGGAGCGCCAGGCCCACGGAGCTGGCGGGGCAGCCTCAGCCCTGCGGAACACCCGAGTGGCAGCCATGGCAGGACTGGGTTGTGGGTGACCCCTCGCTTCCTCTGAGCCCTCTCCAGGGCTGACCCTGAGGAGCCAGCGCGGGTGGCGTTGATCTGAGGTGAGCTGCCTCTCCCTTCTCCTCTTCACACCATCCCCGGAGCTACTCCCGGCTACGAGGCAGTTCCCTGGCGGGAGCGGGTTCCCGCCCGGCTCGGCTGCCCCTCACAGGGCTCGCGGGCCAGCAGCCCGGCGCCACGCTCGCGCCGCGTCCCCCT
>VXBL01000838.1:1381246-1427549 GCA_013400195.1 Aramus guarauna | reverse complement strand
CGTCTCTCCGACTTCTTACCACCTATACAGTTTGCATACGCTTTGCAAATTTTTGTTTATCTAAATAAGATAGATTATCTTACTTAGATGGAATAACTTTCAAACTTCCTATAAAATCCAACTTATTTTTTAAGCGACTTAACTTTGTAGCATGTTCCCTCCCCACCAGTTAAACTGTTGGATGAGAAAATTGTCAGAAAGCATTTTCTCACTGTGCGAAAAGAGTGGTTCCCAAGCTAGGCGCTGCAGGTAGTTTTAGCATGGTACATGGCCAGAGACAGACCCACCATGTGTTACTGCCATGATGACTGGTAGTTCCCAGCAAAACTATGAAAGTTTGAGTACTCTCTGTGAGCATAATGGCCTTGCTCTAAGAAGCCCCCATGGTTATAATCCTATAGGTTATAGCCTATGCACATTAAGATACAGGACTGAGGCCTGTAGTATTAACAAACAGTACCAGAGCCTTTCTGAAAGCAAGCTAGAGGGCTCACAGAGATAAATATGCTGATTTATTGTATAGTTCAGTCATGTTAAAATACTGTATCTTGAGATTAATACTAATAACAAAACTAACTTGTGTACCAAGTACAGATAGTAAAACTTGGTTTGAGGAGAATTGAACTTAATGGTTGTGAGAAACCTGTTTCTCATTTGCTCACATCTTAAGAGACAAAAATAAATATGTGAATAATACTTTATTGCATACCTGAATTGGTGATGCACAGTACTTAGCATGTCAACTTATTTCAGACTCTGTTAGTGTATGCTGCTTGCAATATAACTGCTTCTGTATGTTGTTCTTGCTATGGTCATTCCACTTAAAGCTTACTCATATCCTTAGTAAAACAGGTATGATAATTAGATGGAAACATACCTGTTGGTAACAGGTTTTTCAACCTGTCAGTATAAAGCTATCCATTCCAAGTATTTTAAATGCTCATAAACATCCAAGCATGGCTTCCCTTACATTTTTTGGGTATTGGCCTGGTTTTCAGCATTTTAAATATGAAAAAGGAATCTGAGATAATATTTCAGCTGGGGGCAGAACAGATCCATAGTTTCAATTTTGATCTTGATTTTTTAAGAAAAAAAGTTGACAGACATGAAATAAGTTGTTTCCTCTTCCTCATGGGGTTGACTAATAGTAGATTTAGCTATTACTGCTTCTTCAATTCCTTGTATTTATGGTTTTATGATCCAGTTCTTTTTTTCTTGTTGGGAAAGAAGATAGTCTCTTCCTTAGAGATGTATGAAAGATCTACCTATAAAATTGGAAGGGTTCATTGATGCCTCAGTGTTGTCATTGTATTGATATGGCAATTATAAATGTGGAGGGAAAGGCAATGCTTGGCAAAAGTGAGCGTAATCTAGTCAATACAGCCTGGAGCAGCAAGAGTTGATCCTGACAAAATGGATGTGATTCCGGTAAGAAAGTACCATTCATTACAACTCCTCTAGTGGGAACAAATACAGACCTTGAACAGAACTTGCAGTAGCTGGTCTATCTCCGTGCATTTCACTGCTGTATGTTAACTACTCCTGGATGTCTTTATTTGCGCAACTGATTTTGCTGGAGGAACCATCAAGACCAGGTCAGTTAGGAATCAGCTACTTGCAAAGATTAAGGTTCAAAATCAGCTGGGTATATTTATATATGAAAGAACTGATTTGGATTCTAAAATCAGTGTTTTCCCAAGCCTGCTCAGAGAAGGAAAGAAACCCTTCATTCATTGGAGTATAAGGGAAAGTCAAGTTAAAAGCACATCTTAAAATGTAGTAGAAGCTTAAGGAGTTTTACAGGTGGTTCTGAGCCAAGAGTCTGTGCAGTCAGCTGGGAAGTAGTGGTAAGCCTGTAGGTTATAGTTACGGGATTTTTACTGGATAAAACTGGAAACGCTAGTTATAGTTCCATAGTTGAAGTTTTGTATAGAAGAATGAATTAGAAACTGCAACTGAAATCTCATGTTAACAGGATTACATACAGAATTGTCATAAGTAGGCTGTTGAGAATTTTTTATTTTTATAAGAAAATGTTATTCCTAATCTATTCTTACTCATTTTACTGCAGCATATTTTATGAATTATGGTGCTGTAGGAGGTCAAAGAGTAATACTTCATCATCAGATACTGTGGTTAATAGCGCATATTTTGAAAAAAGGTGTAGAAATTTCTTCAGATCAGAAAATAAAAGTTCAGTACTGAACTTGTCTGGCAATTTAAAGACCTGCAGTTATAACTTAATAACCATAGCAGAAAAACATGGAAAGCCAATTTTTTTCTGGAACAAACCTCAGATTTGGCTTTTATCCACTAGTTCTACTTTTATACAGATGAGATTCCAGAAAAACTGCCCATATCAAGGTGCGTCAGCAACACTTAAGAGTTTACTAGCATCTTTTGCCTTCCATTAAATGGTTCATCTTCCACATAATCTTGGGTTTCTTCCTCATGCACAGAGAAACATATTCATATCTTTTTTTTTTGACATATTTAGTTACAATATTCTGTCAGAACACAACCAAACGCTGCCACTTAAGATTAAGAAAATACTGTTTATATAACAGAGCAAACATTGAAGATATATTTGGAAAGGACTTAGCTTCAAAGAAAAAAAATCTATTTACAGTTCCAAGGGGAAGAAAAAAAGCCAGGTAAAGACATGCTCTGAAGGTAGGATTAGACAAGCAATGCTAAAATCCTAATAGGAGTGAAGCCTTCCTTTGTAATTCTATGAGGTTGTGAAAAGTATGACTTTATTTTAGGCAAAAAAGCTTTTAGATTGGAAAGGTCCTTTACTTTGGGACAGGGTGTGTGTCTGTGTTTTGTTTTTACTGAATGCAATTCTTCTGATGAATTTTCTGCCTTGTTTTCAGCACCTAAATATCTCCCTGAAAATTAAAGTTGAACGTAGGACACCTTATGTGGGGAAGACAGTATTTTAAGATGAGTGGGGTATGGGTTATGTTATTAATTTTATGTATTAAAATTAGTACTTGAAGAGTTTATTTACTTCCTAGAATTATTCTAAAATCAGTCTCCTAAGGAAGGATTTTTGACATGTTTATCAACTTTGAAAAGTTGCTCTGTAATTGGAAAATCAGCAAATACAGCATCTGTGTTTAAGCAGTAGATTACCTAGCTGGATATTGTTTAGTCTGACCTTGGCATGCCAGACCTTAAACCAAAGAATCATCATTAGATGGGTATATTATGTTATTTTTGCATTTATTTCCAGCATGAACTTATCAAAGGTTTGGGTTAACTCAGTGTCTTTATTTGATAACCAGCTCCTACACCAAGAATAGTCAACCTAGTGATACTATATATGCAGTGATACTTCAAAGAATAACAGCTGTGTGCCATGGAAAGGGATCAGATTCCCATCTCTGCTTCTCATTCTTGACTGCACATGCCAACTACTCTCCTTGCACAAGACGTCTGCCCCATCCGCAAGCTGAATGGGCTCAATAAGAGGTTGGACAAGTACCACACCAGCATGAGAAAGAGGGAGGGAAATCAGGACCACCTCATTTGGTGGCAGATAGCTACAGATCAATTCAGTTCTGTGAAACTTCACTGTGAGGTCACTGGCTGATGGTTTTTTGGTCACACTTGTCATGCTGATCATCACCTTGAGGGTGGAAGGGAAATGCCCTACCTTTATCTTGCTAAAGGTCATGTGGGTTTTCACTACTAGGAAATAGTAGCACATTTGAGCATACTCTAATTAGTTTCCCTTAGTTTCTTCAGTATTGCTAGCACCTTAATGTCTCACCGCTTGCGAGGGAGCTCAGTTCCTTCCCTGACACCTCCAAGGGCTAAAATACCTTATCATGTATTAGATTCAATGATTTTTAGTTAGACTATCTGTGTGAAACTTAATGGATTGCTCTACGCAGACTGTTAGATGAGATGATGTAATAGACCCTTCTGGCCAAACTCTGCTTAACTATTTCACGGCTACCTGGAGAGCACTTCCAAATGAAAGCAGAAAGACAATGATGCCTAGGAGTTTAAGACCTGCAGTATGTCCAGGAAGTTAATTACTAATTTCAGAGTACAGAGAAATTTTTGTAATATACTTACTGGTGTTATAGTTGAATAAGCTTGCTGGATATGAGAATTTTGAACATTCTGAAGTCAGCATTTCTTTTCTTATTATTTTCTTATTCTTCTGTTAGCAATGTATTGCTAACATTCTTGATAAATTACCTAGAGTGGTTTCAAATAATTGTATCACTTAATTTATACTATTCAGCCACTGTTCAGCCACTCTGCATCAGTAATACTTAGAACTGATAAAAGAGGACTCAAAGATAATTAACACTTCAATAGTTGCAGTTTAAGCAGCTACATTATTCTTCTAACTTCTGGCAAATAGGTTTTCTTAGACTTCTGGAAATACTTTTTTCCTTTTATGCTTGTATTACAAATAATTGCCTAGAATAAGTGACAGATTTTTTTTGCTTTAAATATATGTATCTCTCCATATAAGTAATTCTGTTTTAATTGGAGTAATATAGATTAACATCAAAGACATAGGTGTATTGATAAGTACTGATGCCATAGTGTTATAATAACATTTTGCCAGACTGTCATGGACCAGATCAGATACTAGAGCTCCAATTCATTACCTACAATTAAATTACATTTAGAGTTTTTTGTGTTAGCTTAATCTTTAACTGCATAAGTTCCACATTGTTTTATACTAGTGATAATTCACATAAAGTGAGATAAATCAGGTAATAACCCCATACAGGTAACTATATTAAAAAAATCATTGGAATATAATTGTCTCTCCATACATTTTTGCTTCCCTTGCAGACAAATATTGATAGAGACTTCTAAGAAGCGGTACCATCCTAGAAGGGACATAAGTAACAACATTAACATGCCTGCTGTGGCATCTGTACCTAAGGAGCTATATCTCTGTACTTCATTGAAAGATCTCAACAAGAAGACAGAAATAAAACCTGAAAAGACAAGTACAAAGAGGTATATATATTTTAATTGATTATGGACTAAGTATTAGTGCTACTCTGCTGAGCAGGTTCCAGAACACCTATGTTGTGGATCTAAATTTCCTCAATTATTTCTGTTAGATCTAAAATCTTTGATAGTCTTATGTATATATCTCTCCACTATCACATCGGATATGCTTGCTGCCTATAGAAGGTAACTTCACATACTGCCAAAACATGACTTGGACAAAGCATGATGCCCATGAAAATTTGCATACTTTGAGAATAGGCTACACAAATGCAAATTCTTAAAAATGATGAGTTTAACAAATGTGTGAATAGAAGATATTTTGCCTCTAGCATTTTTAGACAATCAACAATTTTGTCTTACTATGAATTATTTTTCCTCAAAAAAATGTTATTTTGGGAATGGAAAAGTACTCTTTTTCCATGTCTCAGTTTGCTATTTTATTATGGAATATTTTTAAATAAGACTAGTAAACAAACTAGCCAAAATAAACATTATTTGGAGGAGCATGATTGTAATTCATATTTAATGAAAGCCTTATATTAAGAAGGTAAAATCAAACGCTTAATATACATGGGCAGAGGCTGTGAACACTTAAAATGGCATCTTGTGATGAAAAGGTGTTTGGGAACAAGTCAACAATAACGTGCTTTATTCCTCTTTGATTTCAGTTATGTGCAGAGTGCCCTCAAGATTTTCAAGGCAGCAGAGGAAAGCAGATTGGACAGAGATGAAGAAAAAGCTTACATCCTATATATGAAATACGTGACTGTTTATAACTTTATTAAAAAGAGACCTGATTTTAAGCAGCAACAGGTATAAAAGCTTTCCGACTTACCTCTTCTGCACTGGTAGAAGTATTAGAAGTACAGAGTATTACAATAATGCACATTCAAAGGATTACACTGGTATTAAGTAAACTGTCTCTCATGATAATTTTTCCTTCCTATTTTTGTCAAGTCTATTCTTAATTGCTTTTACAGTTTACTTTTAATACACGTAAGGTATATAAATTGTCAGATCTGTGAATATTTTTTTCAGGAAAAGGTTATTCCTGTCATCTTTCCTATTCAGACTTTTTTTGGTGCAGTTGCCTTTCCTAGCCTTTATTAGTGCTATAGAACAATTTTACTTACAAACTCATGTTTGAGAGGAAAAATCTTTTGATTCAAAACAGTTCCTTCTATTGGCATTAATATCATTATAATACTAGTTTTCTATACATTAGTGGCTCTTGATACGCACAAAGTAGGGATTATTAAGCTGTACTATTAACATGTGGGGTGATGCTTGTAATTTTAGGATTATTTTCATTCAATTCTTGGACCTACAAATTTAAAAAAAGCTATTGAAGAAGCTGAAAGACTCTCAGACAGCCTTAAACTCAGGTACGTAAAAACAGTTAATAGGTAAAATATTGTTCATTATACCTGATGCCTGTGTACATGTGCACTTGCAGGTGTTCATGCTATTTAGTAGTGAAGGATTGGACTTGAGTAGACCTTAGAAACCCAAAACTCTTGAGAGCCTAAATTGTTTATCCACAAAAGTCTGTTATGAGAGATAATTTTCGTCATCACATACTCCAGTAACTTGTCACTGCATACATTGTCTCTTAATTCTTGGTAACTATTATTTGTTGATATCAACTCCTATTTTTGTTTAATGACTAATACAAAGAAACCACAAGATACAAACTATATGTACACTAGAGATGATTAAAAGCCCTTTCCTCCTTACCCTTTTCATCATAAGGTCATCTGAAATCAAATATACTAATGAACATTCCTAATACTTACATATGTGAAAAAGTCATCCTAGTGTGGATTTAGTTTACACTAATAAAACACATTTTCAATTCTTTAGCTACCTGCTACACCTTTTCTCTACCTCTGCTACGTGCAGAAAAGTGTATGGAAACACATGGTTTTGCCAGTATGTAACTGCTAAGGGGCTTTTGGGTAGCTCATTTACAACTGTCTTGTGCCATAAGGCACGAAATTGCGTTAGTAAGGTAGAATCTATCTTTCAGTGATATTTAGTGCAGTATGTCTTGCTTCTAGCCTCATCTGCTTCTCAAATCGTTAGCAACTATCTGTCTCGCCCCTTTCTCACCTTTTTAACTCTTTCTCTTCAGTTAGGTACATTTTCCTTCCCATGTCTCCCCAGTCCAAGTATTATTGTGAAAGCAGACTTCGAACTGCTTAATCTATAAAGTTAGTTTCGGTGAACAAGGAAGTAGTTACACGTATATGAGAAGAGATTTTCCAAAGTATCTTGTGATACTATGTGTGAAACAATCTTTAGGTTTTCCTTAGAGTTTTACAGTTCAATAGAGCTACAAATTCACTGTAAGAGTAAACACTGATAGTTACAGGAAACCAAAATTATTTAGAGACTTATTGTTAGTAACTTGTGGCTTGTTATGAAAGAAACAGTTTTGAAAGTTGACACAATTAATAACTTTCAACTACTCTGGGCAAAATGTATATATACTTAAAGGGAATACAACCGAAACATGACTCCTGTGTAACTACAGAAGTGGTTTCAGGGACATTATTTGTGTAATTTCTTTCTCTAGGCATTAGGCCAGCAAATAGTTTAAATGTTAATTGTTAACTAAAAGTGAAGCTGCTGAAACATCATTTGTATAGGAGTGGGAATACCTACATGAAAGGCCTATGTGCTTCAAAGGCATAAATGAGAAGTTGGTGGGTAAATATTCCATATTGACTGAATTAAATTAACATCTGAAGTATGCTTTAGTGCCATTAACTCCATACAAGAACAAAATGCTCTGTTCTAACTTATGATGCCTTTGCCAAATCAAGAAGCCTGTTTAAAAAATAAAATTACAGCTTGCAGCCTCCTTCCTATTAGTGGCCAATTAATGGAGTAGACTGAGGCAGAATTTGGTTTAATGATGTAGTTTATTAACACAGTACTCTTGATATGAAATACAGCTGTATTATTGTTGTCATTTGAATCTTGATTAGGCAACATCTGATTAAAATGAGCAATTACTAATACAGTTCAGTGTTCATGTTTGGTTCAGTCAAAATTGTTAGTTCAAAACTCTCTTTTATGGATCACTAGTAACCCTTAAGCTTCTCAGTTATATTAAATGTAATAGAATGCTATTTAACAGTGATCTAACTATACAAACCTGCAGTTGGTGATCTAAAAAGCTGTAGTTTGGAGGCCACCGGTTTACAATATTGTGATTGTCCTTACAATGACAGAAGGCTGGGAGTTTAATTTTGAAGTCTTTATGAAGACTTTATTTTAAAGGCTGTATGAAAACATGTATGCAAGATCTAGGTCCACCAGAGCTCTCTATCTAGTATATGTGATTCTTGCATCGACTTCACAGTAGCCCCAATGTTTGAAACAAACAGCAAGCATGCAGGTAAGGACATAACAGTATTAGAAAAATCAGCTTACATCCTGAGGGTGACTGGTAGCTACCATATAGGTAGTTCTGATCTGACTCCTCAGAAAAAGGAAATATAGATAACTGAGAAAATCCCCCCAGATTTAGAGGGGGATAATAAATTAGTTAGTCTCAAGAGAAGTAGCTATGAAATAGGACCCAAAACAGGATTTAAAAATAAGAAAACCAGTCCAAGAGTAGGAGAATTAATATCATGCAGTCATGGAAGAAAATGGGGTTTGTTGGAAATACAAATATTAACAATACTTTTTTTTTTAAGCTTTAAATACTTTTTCCTCCTGAAGACTTGATGCTAATTATCCAAGGCTAGCCAATAATGCAATATTGAGCAAAAAAGGTGCTTTTTCCCCCCCACCAATAGGTATGAGGAAGCTGAAGTTCGGAAAAAACTTGAAGAGAGGGACAGACAAGAGCTGCAGAAAAAGCAAGAACCAAAAGATGATGGAAAGAGTTCAGCCAAAAACTCCTCAGAAAGTGCTGTGGATTCCAAAGGAAAGAGCCAAAGGGTAACTGAAGATGTTTACAAAACTGTCTAATTCAGTCTAAATGTATAGTTTTAATCTAGCATTTGATCTCTACTAGTAGCTACTTCCAGTTCAGAATAATTTTTAAAAATTAGCTTTACTCCACATAACCCTTCTTTGACATTTCTTTGGAACACGTTGAGTCCTACCAACCTCCAAGTCTTGCATAAGATAGACTAGTTTTTTTGTAAAGTCAAATTCTATTTTGTAATAGAGCTAGCTACCCAAGGTAATGGTAATAAGCTGATGTTATGGATAACACGTCCCCTCTTTAGGAGAGAACTAACGTTTCAGCACTAGTGTGGAAAGAAACTCATTTCTCTGCAAATGCTTTAGGAATTTCATCTAGCAGATGATGCTGTCCTAGGTTGTATTAACTCTAACTGGTTTCTATCTAGGTAGGGCAGCAACCTTGGTATCTTTTTAGTACATCTGCCAACACATCTTTAGAAGCAGCTTCCTTTTTCTAGGTTTCTTCCTTTAGCCTTCAGTCTGACCAATTTCCTTCAAGCTCTGTGTGAGTCAGCGTCTGTTGGCCACCTTTGTTCTGAGTATTAAAGTAACTTTTTTCTTACAACAGATTAATGGTGAGAGGAGGCATTCGCTGGAAAGAAAGGATCAGCCTGACAGTCTGAGTGGTAAGAGATGCAATGTTCACACAGATGTGAAAAGGATCTCCATACACCTATCACTTAAGCAGTTGCAGTTCTTTTAAGGAGTTATTTCACAGTCAGAATATTTTGATGAAATTCTAGTACCTTGCATTTCAGTACAGTGACTTAGTAATTAAGCAAGCTCTGTATTGCAGCCTTCATCACTTCTCTTGAACTTAGAAAGCTGTACTTAGTTTTTCAACAGTTTAATAACTAAAGCTGAACTAGCCCTAGAGTGGTCAAAACAGAAAGAAAAATGTCTCCTCAAGTGATAAGAAAAAAGCCTAGGCAAGGCTGAAATGTGTCAGCTTTCTCAGTTAAATAAGAAAAATTTTTTCCTTTCCCCTCTCAACCTTCTGGGTTTTGTTCCTGTAATAAATATATGAAAATGTTCTCTAGAGCTCTTAACTGAAGAGGAACATCTGCAGTATGTAGTTTACAAAGGCATGCCTATATAGCTTGATGTAAATGACAAAACCCAAAAAGTTAAACTAGTTTATCACTGAAGTGTTCAGTATTGTCTAATTCAGCAGATCAGGTGCTAATCACTACAGTAGTAGCAGCAAAAGGACCAATATGTTTATTTTATAGTGTCTCACCTCCATGACTTTGTGGCAGTTTTGTGTTCTGTTTCATTTGTTTGCAGTCTTGATTGCACCTGTCAGATGTGATCATAGCTATCTCCATTTATAATATAGCTTTTTGCATCTAATAGCTTCTGTATTTCAAGGAGCCGTCACAGCTGAGAAACTGTTTGCAATGATGTCAGACAAAAATATTGAACTGATTATAATGGATGCTCGAAGATTGAAGGATTATCAGGAATCCTGTATTCCAAGCTCTATCAGTGTTCCAGAAGAAGCTATCAGTCCTGGGTATGAAATAAACTTAAATGATAGTGAAATATTTAATTTTATATATTTATGAATTGACTGAAAAAAGATCTTTTAAAGGTTGTACACCTAGTTTTGGAATCCTTGATATATACAAGTGGGTGAGACTTAATCTGGACAGCTCTTTTCTTGCATGTACTGAATTCAAGCCAGAGCATACTTATTTTATCTAAGCACATAAACATAACATGGATTATATAACGTTGGACAAAACGTTACTTGTACATTTGTCTTTAAATGCATGTTTATACATTTCAGAGTTACTACGAATTGGATTGAAGCTAGACTCCCAGAGAATTCTAGAGATCCATGGAAGAGGAGAGGACACTTTGATTACGTTATACTGCTAGACTGGTCTAGTTCTGCCGAAGACTTAAAGCTAGGAACAACTCTTCAGAGCCTCAAAGATGCACTTTTTAAGGTTGGAAAATTTCATGTTTTATATTAATTCATCTCAGTAAATAAGGAGGTCTTAAAGCACCTATAATTACAAAGTATATGGAGGACTTAATGACGCTTTAGGCAAACATCTTGGTTCAGTTTTCTGCTTATTTTGATAAGCAGAAGTATGGTCTGAAGTCTCAGATTCCCATGCTTCAGCTCTAGTAGAGGTCAGTATAATTTATTAAATAGGTAAACAGCAGAATGATTCAACTCCCCTCCTCAACAGCTAGCTCAAACTTTAAAGTTCTTGGCTGACTGTTATTTGGGAGAGTACTTAGTTCTGTTTGCCAGAAACATTGTCACTCTTTTCTGTGTTGGCAACACTAATTCCTTATTCATAGGCACTGGCTGGCCATCTGCACAGGCAGGCTGAAGAAGCCTAGCCTCTTTGCAGTCCTATCAGCCAGGCACTTTATAGCATGGAATAGTTTTATTGAAGGAGATCCCAGAAATATTTTGAACACAGTTAACTTTTGTGTATTATTGAAAATAACTTTTAGAGAAACGTTAATTTAAATTTGAGCTTCGTCAGTGGAAGGAGTCCATAGAGTGAGTAAGAACCAGACATGCAGCATTTTCAAGTCAGAACTCTGGCTATGTTGTCCCTACCCTTTATATAGGTGGCTCTTGTGAAAGACTGTACATCTTTCTGTTACCTAAGCATTCAAGACTGGGGTTCAGAGGTGGTTCAGGCAGTTCTCCCTATTTATTGCTTTACAGAATATTCTCTGAACCTCTGTGCCTTGTTCATGTTGTAATACTGAGGACCTCAGCATGAGGCCAGTCTGGAGCCTGAACTCTTATGGGTTTTTCAGAAAGTTAACGTTATGCTTTCTAAAGCCAATGCCCCTAATCACTCAGTAAACTTATCTGATAAGAAACTGAAGCAAATATTACAATAAAAATATTTTTCTGCATGAAGGTTTGTTACCTGAAGTAGCAGTAAGTGGTTCTTTGTGTATTGGAAACATTTGGACCCCATTGCAGGTAGAGCCAGGAACCTCACTGTGTTGGGCATTCCCCAAACACAGAGGATCTCTGTTCCCCAGCTTGTTTAATTCTTACTGAAAAATCTCAGAAATAACCTGTCTCAACCTAATGACTAGACACAGAAATTTCAACTACATTGTTAAGATGTTAAAGTTTCTTCTCCATTTTTAAATAATGTCATTTCAAACTCTTTTCTTATAGTGGGAAAGCAAAACTATACTGCAGAATGAACCTTTAGTTCTAGAAGGAGGTTATGAAAACTGGCTCCTTTGTTTTCCCCAGTACACAACAAATGCTAAAGTAACTCCACCCCAGCATAGCAGGAGTGAAGCTGTGACTGTTTCTTGTAAGTATGAAGGATGACACCCTTCCTCCCCCCAAGTGTTTATAATTACTGGATGTATCTTTAATTTATTCAAATATGTTTGGGATGGCCTTGTTCTGGGCTAGATCTTATATCTAAATTTTGGGGTCTGGTGGAACATGAGGGTTATTTTACTTTTGTGTTTTTAAGAGCTCTCTCATGCTTAACTCCTCTCCCCTCCTCTCCTAAAGTGGATTTTACATATCCATCTCTGGAAGAGCCAGCTCCTGTTCCACCTGTTGTTGCTATAAAGCCATCTCCAGCAGAAGTGATTGAGAATGAAGAAACAGGTGATAATTTGGAAGAGAGACTAAAATCACTTAACAGACCAAATGTACAGGATGCTGCTGTTCCAAAATCTGACAGTTCAGTTGTAGTTAATCCAGTATCAATTACAAGAAGTATCCCTGAGGTAAGCTGTGTTTCTTTTTTTTTTTTTTTTTCAGAGTTAGTATATGGTTCATCTACTAAAGACCAACCACAGACAGAAGCCTAAATCCACAGAGAAACATACTCAGTATTTGTTTAAGGCTTGTATGCAAGTATGTTGGTACAGAGACTACTGGTGGTCTGTGAACTAATGTACAGAACTTGAAACTGGATATACTTAATATAATTGCAAAGCTTTTCATGAATGTTTGATTTGAGCACCTGAGATACTGAAGGTCAGCAATTGATCATTCATTCAGAGTCTATAAGCAAACTTTTCCACTCAAAACATACATATGATAAAATATGGGGAGGGCAGTTAGGCCATGACTTACCTTGGCTATTCCAGATGACTGTATCTTCTTTCAAATAATAAAACATTTAGGTGGCTTATCACTCTTGGCCTAGTAGTGAGAATATAGGGATTTGTTTCTTCCTTTCACAGGGAGAAAACTTTCTAAAGACACCTTTTGTAGAGTCCTTGCACTGAAATAATGTTTTCCTTCAGAGACAAAGCTAAAGTCAAAATCTTCACTTTCACCCTTCTGGATATTGCCTTTAACACAGATTTCTGCCAAGGGACCCTAGACTGTAAAAAGAAATGGAAAAAAAAAAAAAAAAAAAAAAAAAAAAAAAAAAAAAGGAAAAAAAAAAAGCCCAAAACCCCAACAAAACACCAACCCAAAACACAAACCTCATTTTTGTTCTTCCCTGAACTAAATGAGCTTTTATTTCTTCAGAACTTCTACTTCAGCATCAAAACCAACTTGCTCTCCTAGGTCTGAGCATAAGCCATGCTTAAATACCTCTCCTCATCAAGCAGCTCTGCCTTAATCACATGCTCTGTCACATGATTGAGAGCACCAAGCCCGGATGAGGCTGCCTGATTGCCCTATAATATTCACCTTTGAAAGCCTGAAAATAAAGAGTTGTAGTAATCAGTGCTTAATGCTTTCCTTATGGTTCTGTAGGGCTTGTTGATTCTTATCTCACATCTGTAAGTTATGTGAATACCTACTTTCACTAACAAGCAATTTGAATTACCAAATTTAATTTAATAAAATTGAGAGTTCACTATCTTTCTGGCAGAAGTCAACTTTATATCATCTTTATTCTCTTACAAATCTCATTTAGAAAAAGCTTAGCTAACAGAGCAGTAATCGCTGTAGTGAATTGATGTTCTACACTTTGTGTTACAGGTTGATCGTACTAAAAAGCCTTTGCTAAAAATCCCTGATGATAACAGACCAAAATCTGAAAGTACAGTCCGTGACAGCCACCCTGTTGAGAATGGAGGAATAATTCCAGACCGGTCCACAAAACCATTACGTGATGCAAAGAGTGTTCTGACAGAAGAAGAAAAAAGTCGTGTACATGCAGAAACTGCTGCTCTGTTAGAGAAAAACAGACGGGAAAAAGAACTTCGTGAGAGGCAACAAGAAGAGCAGAAAGAGAGACTCAAGCGAGAAAAAGAACAAGAACAAAAAGCAAAAGAAGAACAGAAAGAAAAGGAACACAAAGAAAAGCTACAGCAATCTAAAGAGGACAGAGAACAGCAGGAGAGCGATGAACAAATAAAAAAAGAACAGGAGGAAAAGGAACAAGAAAGAGCACGCAAAGAAGCAATAGAAGCAAAAAAGCAAAATAAACATGAACTAGAAAGCATTGGTGCAAAAAGGATTGAGATTGACAAAATATCTGTGGAAGAAAGAGAAAAGGGAACTCGAACACCAGAAATGCAGAGGCGGGCACTGGTTGATCCACCTCAGACCTCTGTGACTGTTTCAGGCAAGGTTAGTGAAAAAGAGAATATCATCAACAAATGCGGAGTAATTATTCAGGATGATTTGTGAGTGCATACTCTAGTATCAATGTAAACATTTTAAATACATCCTTGGATTTTTATTTAGGCCATTTTTACATAAATGTAGAGGAGAAACTTAAAACTAAGACACAAATGGTTAGATTTTTAAATTTTTTTTGCAAGACAGCCTCGATTTTTGCTTGCAGGTGGGCAGCAAGGAATCCCCATAGGATAATGGACCTAGAAGGGATGGTTTGTAGGTTGCAATCCTCTGTTTCAAAAATAGAGGCACGGTGACATTTTATCTCTTGTACCAGCCCAGTACTGTATATTACACTGTTGAAACACATGCTAGGGACAGAATTAATTATCATAACAAACTCTTTAGTGCCCCCAGCTGCATAAACGCTGATATAACAGGATTTTGTTGACTGCCATAGGAAGCAAAGCAATAACCTGATGTAGTATTTTTGCTGAGAACAGTCCAGTTTCAACTCTTGGGGGAGATCACAGCTCCTTCTTTCCTCAGATTCTTGAAAAGAAATGGGAAAATTTCTGAGAGCGTAAAAATCATCTCATCATGAAACAAGAGCCACTGACAGAGCAACTTCACATAATCCCAAAATGACTGCCCAGGATAAAATAAATTCATAATGTTGGCTTCACAGTTTGCCTTTTTCATGGAGAAGCTTTGTCACAGTGAGAAGTAAAAGGGGAAAAAGTCTTTCATTTAAAAACAAACTGTAAAACCCACAGCTTTTAGGAGGAGGAAGTAGTGTAGGTGGAACTTCTGCACTTTATTTCTGGGCTTTTGAAACTACGTAACAGACTGTATTACGTAATACACCATTCAGCTAGAAAGGCTATTCCAGGGAATTGCCTGTAGTATAGACCAGGAAGAGTAAACATGATGTGTAGATACCTGACTTTTGTGGCACGTGCATTTAACAACCAAAACAAAAAATATAATTCTTCCCTATTTTGCTTTATCAGCATTCTTTACTGACATTCCAGATGAAAATTGAAAGCCTTCTCTCAAAATCTTTTACAGCAAACTGGGGTTAAAGGACAACCAGACAGTGGAGCTCAAAAGCCAGGACCCTTTAGAGAGGATTCTGAACAAGATACTGAAAGACTTAAAGTAAATACAATGTGTTGTGTGTAGACAAAACTAATCAAGTGCAGATGCTTTATTATTATGTTAAATTCCACCTCATTTCAATTTTTAGTCATCATCTTAAGAAAATACTATGCCATGTTTACAGCTGTTTGTTTGCTTTTTTTCATTTGCCATATTCATCCGAAAAAAATATTTGAAGCTTTCACTAAAAATCTTCATGTTTCTGATAGCATTAACAAACATTCCACACTTGTTAGTCATCTCACGCATACTCCTTTGCATAACGCTTTGAAAGGGAGAAAAGATCATCCGTATGTGTTTAACAGAAGCACATGTTCCTAATAAAGTAGCTTCTTTAGGGAGGAAATTGAGTATTGAGACTTTGTGAGACTGAAGTTTCCTTTTTTTTCTGGAGCATGTCTACAAATGGGGTTTGTTTAGATCGAGTGAAACAAAATAGTAGTACTATATTGCCATTACAATAAATTGTATTTCCAGCTATAATCAAGAATATCTTGATCTGTTTTGCATTAAATCGTGTAACTATATAGGGAAAGTCAGCGGTAGCTTGCTGCTCTGCATAAGTAACTATATGTGCCTTACATGTCTGTTTATTTATTAGTCTCAGCGGGAGCCATTAATGAGAGCACGAAGTGAAGAAATGGGAAGGATAATACCAGGACTGCCTGCAGGCTGGGCAAAGGTAACTTTCCATTCTGATGTTACACTCAAGTTGCAGTTTTGTAATGCATTTCAATTGTGACATTTCTAAGTTGGATAATTTGCTATTTTTGTACTCATTTTTTGCCCCTTTCAACTTCCACACCGTTACTTTCTAAACTTTAAAATTATTTGTAATGACACTAAGAGAGCTCATCTGCTGTTTCTGGTATTAAGCAGTTGCTGTTTAATAGGCATTTTAGTGAAAGTGGTGCCTTCCAGTAAATTTAATTCATTAAGTATTGAGGCCATTAACAACTGCTGATGTCTCAATGCTTGAAAAACTCATGCACTGTTCTTACAGTAGTTCAAAAATAGGTAAGTAAGTTCATGATGGATTTTTGCTTGGTTTTAAAACAATTTGTTTTTTTTCTCCAAGTTTCTGGATCCAATCACTGGAACCTTTCGTTACTATCACTCGCCAACAAATACTGTTCATATGTATCCACCAGAAATGGCTCCTTCATCCACTCCTCCATCAACCCCTCCAACTCATAAACCCAAGCCACAGGTGACTGTTGAACGAGAAAGAGAACACTCCAAACTGAAGCGCTCCTACTCTTCCCCAGATATAACCCAAGCCATTCAGGAGGAAGAGAAGAAAAGAATTCCTGTAACTCCTGCAGTGAATCGTGACAATAAGTATGTTCGATAAGTTATACAACAACTCATGCAATATAATAGGACTTTCTTTGTGTTTAACCAACTGATTAATATTTTCTCAGTAGGTTTGAAAAGATGGAAGAGTGATAGGCTTAAATTTCATTGCCACAAGTTCAGTGTGTAGGGCAGTTGTCTTTTGAGAATTAATGTAATTGTTATGTATTAACATGAATTTCAGCGGTCACAGTGTAACTGGACAATAGTTGCTTTTTAAGTGGTGGTATTTGTGTTAACATATTAAATGCCAGTCTTCTGACAGGCTATGATACATGGAGTTTTCAGTTTTTAAACTAGGTTAAAGCAACAGCTAATTCTTATCTGTGAATGTAAAAAAAAATAGCTACTACTGATGGAGCCTATAACTCAGCCTCATTATAGACCAGTGTACGTGGATTTCTCACTACTGCATTGACTGGTGTGGAATGCCTGAAGCAATGGCATTTGGAGACATCCTATGCCAGAATATTTCAGTCCTTGTGAGGGAGGGCAGTTCAGTTGGCTTATGTGTGCAGCCTTGTCAAGTCTGAGACTCCTAAAACGTAATTTCTTCCTTACAGACCAGTCTGTTACACTAAAGCAGAAATTTCTAGACTCTCTGCATCACAAATTCGGAATCTTAATCCTGTGTTTGGGGGATCGGGACCAGCTCTCACAGGACTTCGTAATCTAGGGAACACTTGCTATATGAATTC
This sequence comes from Aramus guarauna, assembly GCA_013400195.1. Classification (NCBI taxonomy): domain Eukaryota; kingdom Metazoa; phylum Chordata; class Aves; order Gruiformes; family Aramidae; genus Aramus; species Aramus guarauna. The sequence continues at coordinate 1,409,807 of VXBL01000838.1, read as the reverse complement.
CATATTACAGTGTCTGTGCAATGCGCCTCACCTGGCTGATTATTTTAACAGAAACTTGTATCAAGATGATATTAACAGGTAACAATCTTTTATTCTCATCCTTTAATTTATAATTGAAAGAAAAAAAAATTGCCTTTACAATTGTTAACTAAAAAAAAAGCACTTAGTGGGCTTGGGGGGTATGTGTGTTTTTTGTAGGAGACACATGCTAACTTCTAAGTGTCTTGACATTTTCAAAATTCCTGTGACAAAATAGGTTTTACTGGGCAGTCTTAACTAAATTGTGGTTACCACATTCATAAATATCAGAGTATTTAAATAGCAGTTTACAAAACAAGCTGGAAACAGCTGTGCCTTCTATCAGCCCAGTCTCAAATATGGAACCAAATTACAGTGCCAAAGTGGACAAAAAATTTAACTCTGTCAAACAGCCAGTTTTTCTTTGGTCTAAAGAAATGACTTTGAAATTGGCATAATGTCTTGAATTAATAAAAATAATATTTAAAAAAAAGTTATTGGAAAGGCTCACTATTTTTTTTTTTCCTGTTTAATTGTATAGATCAAATTTCCTGGGGCATAAAGGTGAAGTGGCTGAAGAGTTTGGTGTAATAATGAAAGCTTTATGGACAGGACAGTATAAATATATCAGTCCAAAAGACTTTAAAATTACAATTGGGAAGATTAATGACCAATTTGCAGGATATAGCCAACAGGACTCCCAAGAATTGCTTCTCTTTCTAATGGATGGCTTGCATGAAGACCTAAATAAAGTAAGCAATACACTTGTAACAAATTTTATGTCTGTCAGATGATGAATAGAAATAAATTTTTAATAGACCCTCTTACTTCATAAGAATTATGTCACTAGAACCTTGTATAGGAGGGAATGCGAGTATTCAGAATTAAAGTAGGAATTTAGTTTGAAACAGTGTAAGGTACTGAAAGGAGTAATGGAAGAAGCCTAACTAGATAAGAAGTGGATGGCTACACTGTCACATTTAAATATTCTTGCAAATGTTCAATAGCATGCTTGTCGACAGATGAGACTTCCTATTTTTATATATGTTAATCTATGGCTATGGTATTTAAACTTCTGTTATCCAGGCTGACAACAGGAAAAGATACAAGGAAGAAAACAATGATCATCTTGATGACTTCAGAGCAGCAGAACTAGCCTGGCACAAACACAAACAGCTAAATGAGTCCATTATTGTGGCACTCTTTCAAGGCCAGTTCAAATCTACAGTGCAGTGTCTTACATGTCACAAGAAGTCCCGGACCTTTGAGGCTTTCATGTATTTGTCATTACCGCTTGCATCCACTAGTAAATGTACACTGCAGGTATGGTGGCACTAGAGGGAAATGGTTCTTGAAGTAAAAATGTTTCTCTGTGACTTCATTATGACGTTGCTTCTGCTCAGCCTCTTGCTGAAGCGGGTGGTTGATATTCCAGCTTAATTTGTACTAACCTGAAACATGAACAGATCTGAGTCTTCATTATTTTTTAATTCTTCTCAAGTTTAAAAAAAAGAGGTCATTTCCTTAAACGTTTTAAAATACAAGCAGGATTGAAATATTGAGGCTGCAGTAGCAGAAGACATGTATAGTATTTGCTTTTGTGGGTCATAGTATAAATATTTTGTGTTTTTAAACAAAATAGTGTAGGTGTATTTTGAAGGACTTGCGGCTAATTAAGATATGCAGTAAAATTGACTTCCACATGTGGATTTAACTCACTTTTCCTCATTTTTGTGGAACATAGCATGTGGATAATTGATGCAGGTTTACAACCAAAGAGGAAACAAACATTTTTTGCTATACTTGAATAAACAGCTGCCCTTCACAATCTGTGTTTGTGTTTTGTTTTAGGAATGCCTTAGATTATTCTCCAAAGAGGAAAAGCTCACTGATAACAATAGGTTTTACTGTAGCCATTGCAAAACTCGAAGGGATTCTTTGAAAAAAATAGAAATTTGGAAATTACCACCTGTTCTTCTTGTGCACTTGAAACGGTAAGAGAAACGGTGATCAGTGAGAATCAGTTAGGATGAAGCGACCAGGCTTTGATGGAGACTGATTGTTCCAGTGCAATAGCTAACCATTTTTAATCAGACTTCCGGATGTATTTCCAGTTGTAATGGTGAAAGAATTTTATTTTCAGCTGATGCCTCTCTTATTAGGCTGTAGTTCACGAAGCACTTTTTTTACAAGTAATCTCTCTTCATTTGTGCTAAGAAACACATGTGTGAGCATTAACAGAACTGGAGTCAAATGCTTTAGTTGAGATCATGTCCTGGTTAAAACTGGGAAAACAAACATACTTAGTATTCTGAATTCTTGTGAACAACCTGTAACTTTTAATGATGCTTTTTAATCCTGTAGATTTTCCTACGATGGAAGATGGAAACAAAAGCTTCAAACTTCTGTAGATTTCCCATTGGAAACTCTTGACCTTTCACAGTATGTTATTGGTCCAAAGAATAACTTGAAGAGATACAATCTGTTTTCAGTATCAGTAAGTAACCATGTCACATCTCAAAGTTCAGCCGGTCGTTATGCCAAGACTTGGGTTAACCTGTGTGATTCATCTAGGTTTCCACGCTGCCTATCAGTTGCAGATTAAGTTGTATTCTAAAAAGAATGACTGGTGTTTAGTAAAAATCTCACGTTCTGCTTTATTTCCCTAACCAGGGAAGAAATGACAGGACATTAATTCTTTTCTTATGTTAACAGAATCATTATGGCGGGTTGGATGGAGGACACTATACAGCCTACTGCAAAAATGCTTCAAAACAACGCTGGTTTAAGTTTGATGACCATGAAGTATCTGAGATCTCCGCATCATCTGTGAAATCCTCAGCTGCGTATATTCTCTTTTACACTTCTTACGAACAGCGAGCAGTGGACATGGCCACGTAATGTGGGTTAAGAAAACTGGTTTTCTTTTTATAAGAGCAAAGTAGGTATGGGAATGCATAGAAATATGCAAAACTATGACAGTCACGTACAGATATGGGGATGATTGCAGCAGCTTTTCTGCGAAGAAGCTCTTTCTGGTCAGTACTAGTGCTTAAAAATCAGAAGACTGATTAATAATGCTTGTGGTAATACTGCCATCTGTGAAACCATTTAAAAAGCATACTTGCATTACCATTTACTTAAAAACAACTATATTTTTAGTCTGCTCCAAAATTAAATTCTAGCTTAGTCATCTGAAATCTATTAACAAGTAGTTTAAAATGTCTTAAAATCCCAAGGCATATCTTGATTTTTTTTTTTTTTCTTTCTTTCACTGTTACGGCCTTTTCACATTTCTAACCTTAAGCTTGATTCTACTGTGAATACTCTAGAATGATGTAAACAGTTAGGAATGTAAGTGTACATATTGATTGCATACTTGCACATCAGAACTATGTATATAATAAAATGTTGTCCTTTTTGTGAGAATCTCTAAAACTCAGAGGATTGCATTTATTTGCCAGCTCTAAGTAATTGCAACACTACTTAATAAAAAAAGCAGAGCTGTATTTTTTTCTGTTAGCTTTTGTCAATATTTGTGCACTTCAGAATTATTCTAAACAAACAAGATTTTCCTTTTTAATTTTTTAATATAAATTTTCATGTACACATGCATTAAAAACCTTAATGAAGAAATGATTAAAAAATATATCCTGTTAAATGTAAGTTCAGGTTTGGTGTTTTCATTCTCAACATTTTGTAATGGTCAGGATTCTACATAATGACAGTCTGAATCATATTCACACAGTTTAAAGGTTCTTCAGATGAAAAAATACTGCTTTGTGTAGAACTGATTTGTTTAGAAACTTCTTTGGTTGCATCTGGTGCCTTTTCCTGCTCTGGATTTGAGTTAGTTTTCCCTCTCCAATTAGGTTGGCATTCAAAAAATCTTAAATCCTACATTCTGTGCTTTTATCTGTCTATGTGCGTACATCTTGCTGATGGAATTAAAACTAGGACTGATTATTTTCCAGAAGCTTACAAGCTGCCAACAAATTTGCAGCACCAGAGGGACAAAAATGCCAGTACTAGAAAAATGCCTTTTTCTTTCCATTATATTAATGGTCACTTCATCCCCTGCGCTCTTCTGAAACACATACCCTCAGTGGTCTGGTCATTTGCTTTCACCTTTGTATCCTCCTGTCAGGTTCTGAAAGGCAGCTTAAACCGACATCATGTATTTAACCAGCAGAGGAACAGGCAGTTTCAGGTCAGTGCAGCTGTGTGCTCAGCATTTGTGTTCGAGGGATATATGAGGTTTGTCACAGAAAACAACCATTAGACCTTGTACAAGCAGAGCGGATGCACGTTCCTTAATAGGCTTGGAAGCTGTAACTTCTCTCTAGAAATTACTTCCTGAAAGACCACAACAGATGATCAGTAACGCAGATGCTCTAGTTTATTGATGAAACGGGACTTGGCTGATGCTGCCTATGAATTCTAATTGCTGGCCTACTCACTGTCCATTTTCCATGGCTAGCAAATTTTTAATGGGTCCAGAGAAGGCCTTGACAGGCATAGAAGAGGAGATAAGCTTTGTCAGTCTGCACAGAGGAATTTGGGATCTTGGTGATCAGTGCATCATCAAAGCTGTACCAGTTTTTGGTGACTGAGTGCTTGCAGAATGCCGTGTAGTGGCCATCATCCAGAAAACCAGAGTGGTTCTGTAAGGAACAACAGTCTGTTACGACAGACGGTTTGCTCTTTCTTATAGGCAAAGCTAGGCCTTGGCAATCAGTTTTTGTTTGCACTTGGAAAAGACGGGAGAGAAGATTCTATACCCCTTTGACCTACAGTGAGGAATATTAATTCAAATAATGCTTTAAAACAGAGGAAATAGATGATGATTATGCTTCTCCATTTGGCAATATTAAATTTGCAAGCCAGCTGTTAGCCCTGATACAGGTCATTATACACAAACCCCACTTGCAGTGAGTGCTGGAAAAAGAGCCCGTTTAGTCCTTATTTGTAGACAGATCCGCACAGATCAGCGTGTGAATTTATGCTGGAAAGGCTCCAGCCAGGTATTATGTACCAGGAGTGCGTGCTCTTTGAATTGGGGTTGGAGGGGGAAGGAAGGAGAGACACATGGTAACTTCTCCCTTGGTTACATACTGGTACTGGATTCCATCCATAGCAGGTTAAAAAAAAGTATGAAAAACACATACATAAAATATAAATGAAATGTCTAAAGTGCAAACTAACACTGGCTTCATCTGCTCCATGAGGCAGGGCATTACAAGTACAAGCAGGGAAGGGAACGCTCACCACGACGGCACACAGGCTGTATTCGGTGTCCTGGCAGCAAAAGGGGGAACTGTAAGGAGAGAGATCCAGGCTGCTGAGGGGATAGCAGATTTCAGTTGAGAGTTTCCTTTTGTGTTTGCCTTGCCATTCAAACCTGAAACAAAATTTTGAGCTATTTTTAATAACACTCAACTTCTTTCTTGTATTGTGCTGGTTGCTTAACTGACTTTCCTAGGGGAAGGGAAAAACAACCACTGACGATCCCGCATTTTGAAATAGATCTGTATTACTACTGAGTACTACTGCAAACTGACAGAAAAGACACTAAGCCCACAAGAGACACCCAGCAAGAAAAGCAAAGATCTTGCTCCTGATCCTTCTGTCTATCAGAAATGTCAGAAGTCAAATCTCTGCATCACTGTCACTGTGTCCCAAACATTTTAGACTGCGCTGTCATTTGTCAGCCCTTCTTTTGTGCCCAGCACCACCCCTCCTCCCTCTGTAACTTTTAGTAGCACACAGTGCTTTTCAACTGTTACGATGTGGCCAAGGGCTGCAGCTGGGGACCACAACTTGTTTTGAGCGTGTCAACGAAAGCAGGTGCTGAATGGGAAATTAAATAATAACTTTACATAACGTAGTTCTGGGAAGCCAAATCATCCCAGAGTAATTTTCTGTATAGGTGGGAAGTTGTTAGGAATAAATTTAGCATCTGGCCATGCATGGCTAGTAAAGGCTGCTAGTCACGAGCTCTTAACACTGATGCGCTGCTTGGCTTATTAGACCCAGCTGCTTAGGCCTGATGAGTTAAGGGATTAACAAAACTCCAGTGTCTCAGCTGCAATAATGGCACACTAAATAAAATAATGACACTCATTTCAGTCGTGCACTGAGAACCCAAGTCATAGGCTCTCCCACTTGGCACAGGAACTTGTGTTCACAGGGACGTCTGACCATACAAACTGCTGTACTAATTGGTAGTCAATCACTCCTCGGTGGAGTTTTTCTTCCCTTTAGAGAAAAGATCCTAAATGTTGTGAGTGAAATTTGGTGGGCTGGGTACAGAGTAAGGCAGAACAGACTGTCTGAGATTTCAGGAATGCAGCTTATATGTTTGACAGGTATATTTCCGTAACTACCCATTTAGCTTCCAGGTATCAAAAGTACTAAAAACCCCCATTGGCAGTGATTTTTTTCCTTTTATGCAAGTGACTGTCCTTCACGTCTCACAAATCCCAAAAAACAGCCATGTCCTACCACATGTAGACTGTACCTCTTTAGGTGAAAAATAATGATCTGCGGTGCCTTGGTTATGGTGCACTTTACTGCAGCATCTTGTTTGGTTCCACAGCAGGAACAGTGGATTTGGTTGTTCCAAGTCAGCGTGTCTTGCTGAAAGAAGCATTTGAGACAGTCCTGTCAAAGACAATAAAAATAATTTGATCAAACAGATCTCCACCCCTGAAGATCCTAAGCAAGGTAAGAGAAGGGTTTGCCATATTTTGGAGCTGTCTTCCTAATCAAAGCATGACGTAGCAAGGCTGACATTACAAATACACTTGGAACAGAAAGCAGCAAACATTGGCTTCCTTTTTCTCCCCCAAAAGTGAGGAAAAACTTTGATGAGTGAAAGAACCCTCACGGTTGCTATTGAACAATCTTAATCTCCTCCATCACATGGCAACTCAGGAGCATTGCTCCTATAACCTTACCAGCCCCTGCAGTCCAGAGACCAGTACAGAAACTCCCCTTCTCTTAGGACCAGTTCAAAGACCATCCATTAGTGCCCAGCGAACCAAAGCAACTAAAAACCTGCACCTTTTAAATAACACCTGTTAGTCTAAACCACCTATTCCCACATGAAACAGAACCCCGGAGGAACGTATGAGAAGCCATACCTGCAGAGAGCACGGCCTCTTGGAAGGGATGGGCAGGGAAAGAACAGTGAAGCTCTCAGGTCTGTCGGTGGTGGTCTTGCATTCCAGACACGTGATATCGTAACTGAGTTGTCCCTCAAATAACTGTGTGATAATAGATGTTTCACTGACAGTCCCTCTGCTTGCTTTTGCATCGGTTACACATCTTTTGCTTGACTATAAAGAAGAAAAAGAAAAGAATTAACAAAGCCTAGGTAACTGTTTCAGAAGTGCCTTCACTGGGTTTTAATGGTCGCTGCCCACTGCCTGTGTAGGCTAGTCGTTAGTCTTGTCACAGAAATTGGTTCTAAAATGCTACTACTCGATATTTCATACATGCAGAGTAAACTCAATTCTTTTTCTGAGAGAAATTAAACAAAAATGTAACATTCTGGACATTAGATGGGAGTGATTTTATTGCTAGACATGAAGCTTTCAGGCAGATGAAAAAGGGGAAGAATGTACAGCGTGGAAGGAGCAAGGAAAGGAATAGGCGAGGATAATGGAGCTACAGACAGCGTTATCATTTAGCTGGGGGCTGCAATCTGATGTAGCATTAGACAAGAAGCAAATGAATTATTGTGTGGAGGGGGGTATGAAACAAAGGAAGAAAATGACAGTTCTTAGCAGCCACATCATGTCGTTTGGAAGAGGAGGATAGGCAATTATTACATGGAATGCTAAATTGCAAAATGTAAAGAGGAAACAGCTACAGGCCCCAAAACATCACGTCTGGGCTCTTACCTTCTTGAGAGCCTCGTGGAGCTCGTTCAGCACGCAGATCAGAAACTCCTGTGCATCCTGCTGAGTCCTCCTGCTAAAAGTTGGGTACCGCTTCTCTAGCGCTGAATGAAAACCCTCCGGGGAAACACAGTTGAACTCTCCAAGCCACATATTGGACATCAAACAGCCAAGGGCAGTCACAGACTCGCTAATGTCCCTTGGAAAAAAATAAACACAGATTTCAGGCAAAGTGTGAAAAGATGGTGGCTCTACCTTCAAATGGGAGCGTAATACATAAACTTAAAAAAACATATGTGGGTACCATACAGGTCTGGCAGCTTCTCATTTGGTTTGAGGGACTCTGCAGATACTAGAAAGTAGTAGGAATCACCACAGGGACAGCAATGACAGTAACTGGTATTCCCATCAAAATGACAAACAAAGTATAATGCTTGAGTTACCCAGCAAGGAAACAACTCAGGGTGTCAGAGGAAGGAGAAGGAAACCAGCTCGTGGCCAATTTGACTTTAAATGCCTGGTGAGGAGCTGGTAGGTGGCTGCCTCGGACATTCTCCTGGCAACACGTGTCCTTTGGAAGGAGAACGGCAGTGCCAAGCAGAAAAATATAAGTAGTGTGAATAAATCAACTTACTCCTGTAGGGCTGCTTTGTACTTTCCTGAGAGGAAATACTCCACGAGTGGTGGCATGCTGCAGAGGCACTGCAAAATTGCGTTCATGTAGCACGTGTTGCCCAGATTCCTCAGGCCAGTGAGCCCGGGACACTGGCTGTTCGTATCCTCCATCAGTTCCTTGCAGGAATACTTCACACTTTCCAAGAAAATGGAGTCATACTTCTACCTATTAGGGAAAAAAACCTGCAATGGAAATCTAAAATGTTGTGGTGCTTTTTGTGTTATTTTTTTTAGAAAGTGGTTCTGTCTTGAGGAGACGTTTCCTGCTGTTTCAGGATCTTCGTTATAAGTCATGTTCCTATTTACTTTCATCAAGCTAATACAGTGCTAAAGACTTTCTCCTACACATGGTGAGATATATCATTAAAAGATATTATTTAAATACTTGGGGGTTTAGAATTATTCCTAAAATTCCACTGAGTCTTTGACTCCATACACAATTACTCAAAAATTATGACCAGCTGCAAATAGCTATCCTAAGTATTTCTCCCTACAGAACGTATATCATATTTCCTCAGTGCTCTGGTACTTGTTTTCTAAAACCATAGGTTGCGGTCCAGATATACTATAAACAGATGGCTCTTCAGATTTTTTTCATAAAATGTTACTTAATTCAACATTAAGACAATTTTAGTAAGTTTGTTTTCTTGCTGCACAAGTCTGTCCTGGACCAACCTGTCCTCATCCCCAGTTAGGCAGAAGAGAGGTCTGAACACAGACCTTGCACAACCCAGATGTCCTCCCTGATGTTGCCTTTCTTGAATTTTTAAAGGCCATTATTTTATTCTGTATGCAGGAGGAGGGAAAATTCTAAAACCTCAACAATCTTTGTAGAGCAAGAAAAGCCATTTCTTTCCCTTCAGCTCAACAACATGTGCCCAAGTTCCTGTGTCTGGAGACCTCCCAGGCTGACAGCCATTTTCTATCATCCAACAGCTCCAAAACAACTACAAAACTGTTTTCTTTTAAATTTCAGCAACAGTAGAGCCAACGTTTCCAAATAGCTCTACCTACAGACCAGTCTCCTATGAAAACATCATCTTTTATAAAATCCATCTTTTATAGCCAACTCTGAGAAACACCGACTCAGAGGAGAAAACGCGTTGGGAGCACCAGGTACGAAGATGGCTGGGAAGTCATCGGCAGCCTCGCAGGGGGTCAGTGCTTGCCCCAGCTCAGGCAGGCTGCCTCTTGCCCACTGTTCTTCATACCATCACCCCTTCCGTCTGGTTTCATGGCATAACCAGCACAGTCCTGTGCATCCTGTCCCCCGGGCTCCCCTTGCCCCATCGCTTTGTGATGCCGTTCCATTCCGGCAGTTCCCATTCAGGGGAACACGCCCAGCCTGACCTGCCGCTGTCTCCTTCCTCTGTGCCAGCCAAAACCTCGGGAAGAGCTGGGCACCCACCCATTCTGCCGGGCAGTGAGTCTCGACCTGGCCCACCTTTATTCATGTTTCCTTATACTGTATCAGCGTTTATTATTGCCATGCTCTGAGAGAAAGGCAGTGATGACCGAGGGTGTTTACCATAAAGAGATGGAACTACTTCAAAACACCATGCTGAATTAATTTATTGGTATTTAGAAAATTTTCCGGGGGAAAAAAAGGTAGTGGCAGAGAAGCGTCCTTTCAATTAGCTAATGAGGCAGTGTAGTTGATTAATTTTACTTTATTGGAATTTAGCTACTTAGATAAATGGTATTCAGTGGGATGACACTCCATATTTTCCTGATTTTATCTTCTTTTTGACAAAACAGTCACAGTAAGTACCCATTCCTAGTTCTGAATACAGGGTACAACTTCAGCAGCTTGCATTCTTCTGGTTAATGAATATTTGATGCTTTGTGTAATTTTTCTCCATATCTCCTTTATCCTTCATTTTAGCAGCTTTTCCCGTCTAAAAAACAAACCAAGAAAAGTCAGAAATCAAAGCTGTATTTTGATGATGGGATGTATAGCTTCACTTTTCATTAGGGTAAGAAAGGGCTAACGAGGCCTTCTGGCTTTGGGTCACTAGCTTACCTGTCACGCAGTTATAAACATCCCTTCACAGACAGATAACCAATCCTATAAATTGGTTTTATTCTTCTGTCTTCCCACGAACCATTTTTGTCACTGGTGACTGACAGAGGTGCTTCCAGTATTTGTCTATCCGTGTTCCTAGCTGCTCACAGCACGTCTTTCCTACCCACGACTCGCAGCTTTGATTCACACAGCTGCATCCTGGTTCCTGCATCCCCTGCTGCTCCCTTCCCACCGCCTGTTCCGACTCAGGCGATGTCCATCCCCAGTCTCCACACACGAGCGGAAGAGGAGCCAGATGATATCAGTCATTAAGTCTTAGAACAAATACTGTATTTTCTACCATGGATTTCACAGAGGGATGTACGGACTGAGACTCATGTGGGGTGGAGGAAGTCAGATATTTGATGCAAGCTTTGGGAAAGGCTGAGCTAAGGCCACGGCAGAGGAATGACCAAACATCTGACTCGAAGAAACAAAATTCTAGCAAATTTCTGCAACAGATCTGCTCAGTTGCAGCAAGGGTGTGAGGGACCTTCCAAGGGCAGCTTTTCTTAGTAGTTAATTGCATTTTTGTGGAAACAAGGTGAGAGAAGGCTGCTACTCATCACAGCGGTCAGTACTCACATCTTCTGAAGAGGGAAAGCCTGAAGTTTCAGTCTCAGAAAATCACCATCTCACCGTTTTTCTTGACCTCAAAGCTCCCTGCGAGAAAGTGTTTTTCAGGTACTGTTCAAAAAGCGATTTGTCCTAATCCTCTTCCTGCTCTGCAACACCGCGGAGCAATTGTTGGGGCTGAGTTTCCACTTCCACTACTACTTTTATCGCTATCTGTATCTCATACTCAGCAAAACCCCAACAATATAGCAGCATGGCACAAACATGGAAAACCATTGTCTGGAACATTTTATTATTTATTTTTATTAGCTTTGGATGTAGTCCAACCCCACATGCTGACATGTCTTCACCCTTCTACATGGTTAAATAATACTGAGATCTATTTTATTATTACTAATGAAACAACAATTAGCCCTATAGCCCTGGCACATCTTACCTTTCCTGCCCACTTCATCTGGAATCTCCATGTTAGGAACTTGCTCCTTCATTTTCTTGACAAGCTGCTGTTACTGGACTAAATATTCTCATCATCTGCTCTAAAAAATGTAAATGCACAAAATAAGTTACAACCCCCAAAGGCTTAGCAGGTACGACTTGTTGACAAGCTTTATGTTTGCAGTGAGGTGCTAGTGCATGCAACCGCAGTATTTTTAGAGTAATTTGACGTGTTTAAGTTCTGGCCCACTGTAGCTGATACGAAGGAATTGTATCTCAATTTCACTCCATTCATGACAAGCATGAGCACAGCCAACTATTCATTTAGAGCCAGAGCACCAAATAAGTTATGTTGTAAAACATACTAAGAACAGTAGACAGAAGGAAAGAACCAAGTAATTTTTCTTATACAGGACAGGGAACAAAGACACTGCCAACTATTTAGCAGCCGGCAGCATTAACAAGGGCTAGGCCAATCTCTACTTATTCTTAAAGATGTTCTTACCAAAACTAAGAGTCCTTCCCTTCCTCCAGAGGGGAGCATGTTAAAGAAAAGAAGGAATATAAAGAAACATCTTGAAAACTAAGTACTATGGTCATATACAGGCTGATGGAAACATTAAAATGCACTTTTTAAACCATTATTGGGAAACAGTAAGTTAAATTTGATCTATAATAGCTGTCACACAGGTAGAACAAGATTTGTAGTGAAAACAATAAATCGCTGAAGTCATTAAATATATTATGTTTTAAAAAGACTGTAAATTCATACAGCTGAATTTTAGTACTAAAATCAGCAATGCTAACACTCATCATACAAAAGGCAAAAGCACATGCTTATTCCTACTTTCTGTGGAATCAAGATCTTGATTTACTATTTTAACGTAACACAATACACAAATCCACCTCAGTGCTACCTGCTGCAAGCTCAGGGGCTGAGAATTAGCTTCCTGTTACTCTCCCTACAAAATGGATTACTTGCAAGAAAAAAAATTGTAAGAAGAAATTAAATCTTCAAAATCTTTTCAGAAGCACTGTAATATTTTTTAAAAGTGTATTTTTTTTCCAATTGATCTTTTAGGAACATTCAACATGAACTGTTACTATCAAGTTTTCAGGTGTAGTCTTCCCCCCTCCAAATTCTTGCAGTGTTAAGAGTTGTGGCATTAAGTGAGATGCAACCACAAAGAAGGAAAGCAAAGGATATCACTGCCACAGGCTTAAAAGCCAAACTCCTCCTTTCCAAACCACACAGCCGCTGGGCAGCAGCTACAAAACCAGCTCCTCAAGACACTCACCTTTATGTATTTTGCCACAATGGATTTGGGAATGGTTTTCTTTGAAGTGTTTCAGCACCTAAATACTGCAAGAAAACACTCAACAATGCTGAATTTGCTGGACTGAGTAAAAGATTAAATTAGCGCACACATATTTGAGGGTTTTGCATACAGAAATGATGATGGAGGAAAGTAAAGTGATTTTAAAAACAGGAGTTACATAAGCATCAAACACTAGTATATGAGTAATTAATATTCAGTTTAATGTTATTCAATGTTTTTTCTTCTAATGAAAATATCCTGAGGATGGTGGTAGGGAATCAAAACTATCTGTCAAGGAAAATAATGTAGCTTACCTGTTTCCCTATATGAGAGATATTTTTTAAATATCCTTTTAGTAGGGAAGTCACTGAAGCATTTCAGATTTTTACTAAAAATAATTATAGAAGGTTTGAACTAGAATTCCTGTACTTAAAAACTAGGGTCTAACAAGACGTGCTGGTATTTTGTTTCTAGAAAGTTAACAGAAGTTCCAATGCCATTTCTACTTTCCTCCTCTTCAGTAATCTAAAGGAAATTTAAAAGCTAAAGGATCATACTCTTCTATATTCACAGAACACTTCAAGAGTGACGAGATTTCAGCAGAAGAGTGAAACTTGATGTTCTCAACCAAATTACATTACGTGGGGTAATCTTCATGTTCCTACAGCCTGACATCAACAGGGCATGGTATTATCCTAACGACGTCAGGCTACTTCTTCAAACTAACTTTCGGCTTTCTTTTCTTTGCTGGTACACCCTTCCAATGCCTTCCCTGAAGGACACATTTATAATATTTTTTGTGCTAGTATGAAGGAGAAGACAATTTGTGAAAGTTGTACTTCTCCCCTGCTCAATTTAGACATAGGCTCCTCATATAATTCTAGCTGTAAGTCTCTCAGAGTAAGTTAGTGCTCCTTCAGGAAGATATACAGAAATATGTAGAGTGTTAACCACTTCAAGTCTTACATACATTCCCCAAGCCTATTTGTCCCTTTCGGTCTTGGAAAGGCTTCAGGCTCTAGTCACTGCAACACTGAGCAGAGGGAACACTCCCCACTATCACACACACCCATTGCACAAAAGTCACATCTGTTTATTTTGTTAAGAAATGAGTCATGGGCAAAACTACTGAAGATAGGTATTGTGGTTGTAAAAATTAACTGTGTGTTGCTAAGTATTTGTCAGGAAACAAAGTTTCCTATCTTTTACTTACAATTTTCCCAAAACAGTTTTCCTATTTCATACAGTGAATTTGGTCACATTTTCGCAACACCTGAGGCTCCTCTGGAAATCCTTCCCAATTTGAAGAGCCAGCCTCACTTACAGATTAACTGTTGCTGTTACTTGGCCAACAATATACCATTAAAAACGTGTAAGTACATCTTGAATAACTGCCTGTTACCTCACAGCAACAAAAGGGGATGCAGTCAGGCATCCACAAAGCAGCTCCTAATTCAAAACAATTATTGTAAAGAGCTTTAAGATATTTTTGTCTCATTTACCCATTAACCCCATCACATATGTGTGTCTACTATGAGAATTTTCACCTTCCCCCTCCCTAGTTTATGGTGTTGGCCAAAGTTGAGATACCTCGAAGGTGGACAACTGCTTTGATCCAGCATGGCAAATTCTACTTTTCTGCATAGAGTTACTTAAATTCACTCAAATAACCTTTCAGACTAAGACGGACAGCAGAAGTCTGTAAACAAGAATAAATTTATTTTAGATTCTTTAAAGATTTAATGATATACAAAATGTATACAGTATTATATCCTTATAACATTTTACCTTTCCCCGTCAAACATAAAACACCATTTAAACAGCTATTGTGTTCGTGCCTTAGGTCTGTATCTATAAGATACACTACTGAATAGAAAATTTATAGAGCTATATACTGCCCTTTTAATTAAAAATTACAAATTAGTACCTATGTAACAAAAAAAAAAAAAAAAAAAAAAAATCGCAGCATGAAACTTCAGTTGGACAACAGTTTTTTCTTGCTGAATGCTCAACAATATTTGGGACAGTTAAATTACATTTTATTGGCATGAAGGTGCATTGCAATCTCCCGTACTTTACATAATGCTAATCCAACCCCAGTCTCTCTTAAATAAGTACCACAAATAACATAACATTAAAGATGTTTTCTACACAATTTTAAATACATTTTAAAGTTATGTGTACATTCGGTTTTTATATACTGGTTTTACGAGATCTTTGGAAGGCATAACTTCTGAAGCAGTCACTACATACAAGGAAAAGCACTTCCAACTTGTGTTCTTACAAGGCAACTTATTTGGACCAGTACATACTAATTCTTCTATTAAATATGATTATACCAGTCTATCATGGCTTTGTTACTATTTGACGGTGACTTGATAAAATTGAAATGTATAAAACAAGAAATTTCATTATGCACAATTAGGGCTCTATTCTACACTCCCCCTCCCCCCCAGCTTTACAGCCATGAAGCTGAATCCTGATTCAGGAGACACCCTCTCGCTACTGGAACAGATCAAGTTCCTACCTTCAGCCTCAGCCTACATGCCTCATTCGGCTCTGTCTTCTTCAAAAGGCCAGATTAAAAGACATCTGGTGAAAAAACATTAGTGGAACACTTCCAAAACCACTCAAAGAATACTCTGGCATTACAGAGGTAGGTACTTTCTCCTGTCTTTTGCTGATTGACAGTAAGACAGCTGCCAAACAGACAAATGCTTTACCTTAAAACATCAACTACCAAAATCCTTTTGGTTGAAGGCATATTGCACACCACAGGACTACAGAGAGGAAATCTTCCACTAAATAAACAAACAAAAAAATAAAAATAAATAGACCTTCTGCTAAAAGCGCCTTTAAAAACATATCTTAAATACTTGTCATTATTCAACCTTTAAAATGATCAGCCGCCGAGCGATTCTTTGTAGATGGTTATGACATGTTGTTAGGTCCTTAGATTACGGACCAGCCAAAATTCCACTTAGACAGCAATCCTTGTTTTGACATATCTTTCTTTAATTATAGTGAAGGAAAGATAAGTGACAACTTTGTGACATTCCACGAAGTTTGGATGAAGCCACTGATTTGGTCACATTGTTAGAGCATCAGACGAATAGAGTTAGCTGAATCGGATTCTTTGGTGCAGCTTCCAGGCTGAATTGTCAATTCAGGGGAATCATCCTGAGGAAATATGATCTTGTCAGGTGTGTAATCATTTCTCTTCAGATCTGTACAAACAAAATGAAGTCATATTGATTACTATTTCTTGACCTAATGGAATCAATGGGGCCTACAAGTCTTTCAAAGAATTGGGTATACATATGTACTTATAAAGAAGAATTCCTCAATGTGCATTGTATCAAAAATGTTTTTTATCATACATGTAATCGGAAGCCTAATGCTCTGCTTTAAAAAGTGGTGGAAACTTCAGTATTATTTCATTTATAGATATGATAGCACGTATTGAGTCAGCTTTCCATGGAAATCGGATCCTTCCATGATATATTTTGATGTTACCAGGATTTACAACTCAAATTTTAAATAAATGACCTCTCTTCATGAGAGACACAACCTGCAAGAAAAATGTGAAACAGGCAGGAATCATGCAAGCTCCTTATGTTGTTCTGCTGGAGTCTAAAAGCCTGGTACAGAGAAACAATTTCAAGGTTTGAGATGAGTGTAATGTAGTATGTGCAGCAAAAATACCTGGAATTGAAAGTTTTTAACAGAATTAATTTATGCAGCCCTAGACATGGGGTTTTTTTTTTTAGGTTTTTGTGTTTATTTTTTTTAAACCAACAAAAAATCGCAAACAAAAAAAATCATACAACAAAAAAACCCACAAAAAACCCAAACACCACAAATAAGCACGCTCCTCCCCCCCACACCCCAACAAGAAAGCAAGCACCCTTTTGTTTAAAAAGCCTGAAAGTTTGGAGTCATCTTGATGTGATTTTCCTACTTTTTCATAAATTTTTTACTGTATCTTCTGAAGTCTTGATCAATCTAGTCCACCTTCCTCAAATAATACGCATCTGGATATAGAACACACAGATATTCTTAATTCCTTAATTTAGGATTTTATCTTAAAATGGCATATCGTTTCAAAAGTAGTTACAAAACTGCTGTTTAGTACTTATTCCACTTTCACAGCATGACATAACTATTTCATTATGTATTATACAACATTCCATGACATGAGTGTCTCAAGAAGAAATACAGCAATTCTTACCAGGAAGTTTAAGTTTCCTGCAGCAGGAATTACAGTGATGCTTCGCTCTGAAGTTTTTTATTGCATCCTCTCCCAAATTGGCCGGACCAAACACCATATCATATGACCTTAGAAAAAAAGTGCATGTAAACATGGGCCGCACGTGTTCGCTGGTGAAAATTTTGTACTACTTTTCTTTAAACTCTTCTTTAACCTTACCTTTTTTCTCCAGCTTTTATCACAGAGGGATCTGTCAAATTTTCACCAACACCTTCAGACAGCACATGAAGAAAAAGTTAAATCTGATACATTACATAAATGCATTAATATTGAAAAGCCTGGGCATCCTTAGCTATGACTTCTCAGCTTCCCCAAGAATAAAAGCAGAAGAAAAAAAAATTAATTCAAATGACATGTGATACTCTTTACCCTTATAAAGATTGCTCCTAAACAAGTGCTTTGTACTCCTCAGATTTCTTCTACCTATTTTTACATCTGCCTGCAATTCCTAACTTTAGTTAACACTCATGAGAAAGAAGTTTCCTAGACAGTTCTCACAGCAAGAATATCTGACACACAATTCAGACTAAATACAGCTTACCACACTGGCACTACAGAAATGTGCCAAAAAATAGAACTTTTAATGGTACATATCATTAGGAAAAGACGTATATATTTATATTCCTTGTGCTGCTGTAACATTTAATGCCATATTAAATGAGACAACCATAGATTCAGATTAACTAGACCAAGATGCACTAAATAATGCTTGTCACTTATTGTAGGCATACTAATGAGAAAAACCGAATTGGCCTTGGCCCCAATCCCAGTTTCAAATAAGGACATTACCTTGCAGATCCAGTACCAACAATTCTCCTCTTGTATATTCATATGTCCAATGGCTGAAAGCTAGCATAACCTCCTCTAGCATGTTAGTTGGACTTATTTCATCACCATTATTGTTGTTGTATTTTCTAAACTCTCCAGTCATGCACTCTTCAACTGCAAACCATTGGCCAGCAGAGTGGCAATATAACAGGAAAACTTCCAAGAACCTAGTAAAAAGCATACTTAATGAATATATTTCCAAAACAGATGATAAATTTATTATTGCTCTAGATTTTTATTTGATTTACTAATAATTTAAATAATTTGAAGCTATTATACAAAGTCATTTATATTATTACACTAGGCTAGAATCAGTGCAAAAGGTATCAAGAGAAAATACTGCCAAGAATAATTCTGCCTGACACTTTCATAGTAATGTTCTGAGACGTATATTCACACATCAGTACCTAAACATATTTGATCCATCTGTTAACAACCCTGTAGGGTTGCCTTCTATGTCAAAAGTATGCAACATAATGAAAGTTTAAATACACTCACCTTGGAGAGTATGGAATGGATTTGGGCTTCATTTGATTGAAAGCAAAGGTGAGCTTCTGTGCTGCCCTCTGCTGTTGAATTTCCTACAATTCAAAGCCCATATTTCATTAGCTGTATTATACGACAAGGAACAGTAAAGAGCCAAAAATGCAGCAGAACAGTTAAGTGACTGTTCCCCCAAGGAAGTGTAACTAATCGCTTGCTCTTTAAGTTATGTCTACATTTTAAGGGTTTGAGCTCTTTTATTAAGTAAGCTACACTGGAGCAGAGTTTTTAACCCTTCAGCTCAGAGCACTGCAGACTAACCTTTTGTTTCTTTTTTTAATAAGTATATACTATTTTTCGGAGCAGGGGGGGATCCTATTTAACATATAATGCCCGTCTGTTTCATAATTGACCAGGATAAAACTTACTCTCAAGCACAAGTGTAACACGGTGTCCTCCTTATAAATGCTTGACCAAGTATTCACAACTTCAGGAAGAAAAGACTTGATGATATAAAGATGTCCTGACTTCAGGATATCATATTCTGACCATGTGCACACTACTTTAAGAGCTCGACGTAAACCTCCTCCCATCTCCTCTTTACTTAAAAATTCAATTTTAGCGCAGAGTCCTAGTTGTGACCAGGAAGACATGCTGTTGTTCAAGATGCTGGGAGAACTCTCTTCAAGGCGGTACACGGTGACTGGTTCACCTGTGTTACAACACAAAAAACAATTAGTGCATTTAATTTTCCAATTAAAAGCACTGAAAAACCTACAATTTCTTAGATTTCAACATGCTGCAATATTAAGTTGTTACTAACATCCTGAATTAACAACAACAACAAAATAAATTAAAACTACCCAGTGGGAAGACCCCAACTTCTTTCATACAGCAGTAAAGTAGTACAGCAGTTTTTTCCTCCTGATTAGAACTATTAATGACACAGTTCAAACAGCATTAAGAACACTGAATAAATGTTTGTTTACACTTTATATGAGTCAGGACAACTTAAAGGAATCCTTCCAGAATAGTTTGTTAGAAAAACTGTTAGAGCAATACTATCATCACTATATCACCATTTCTGAGGACAACTATAATTAAATCTCCATCTCATAATCAAGTGAGCTGCCCTAGAAAAGGTGTCACACTCATGTATGACATGAGTGCTACAAGACAGACACTACACTTCTTTTAGTTCACTAATACTTTAGTTTCACACTTGCTTTGAGCAAGCGTGAAATTTGGCTTGATCGTTCTATATTAGAAGGAATTTGTACAGAATTTCCTTTTGCTTTCTTCCCCAAAAGACCATAGTGAACCAACAACAAGGAGTACAATTCTTACCTCTGGGAGGCACAGGAGTGAATGGAATGCTCTGTGATAATCTCATCAAGTTATTTCTTTCTACAGCTAGAGGAAAATCACAGCATTTGTTAAAGTTTAAGGATCTAGTAAGTGTCATTAAAAATATGAACATTAGTCCATTAGAGGGACTGACCTGAGTAATAGTAATTGATATCCATGATAGGCTTGAAAGGAGAAGCAATGCCTAGATGATAAAAAAAAAAAAAAGAGATTAAAAAAGAGATAATGCCTGCTGCCTGTATTGTGTATTAAAATTACTACATGCAAAGAACACTTGCCAAGTAACTAGAGTTTGAAAGATCTGCTGTGCAGAAAACTAAGTATCATGCTTAATTCTTCAGTACCTCGGTGGGGGGTGGGGAATTAAAAAGCCGTAGTGTTCAATGGTAGGCTATTTATTACACAAAACAAACACACCATTATGTGTGTCCATTAAGTTCCAACTTATCAGGAGTTGAATGCATTCTCATACAAGATGCAAACAGTTGCTTGTATGAAAAGCTCCCAGCTTGTTTATAGCAGAAACACACTTACCATTCAACGCATCTTCTTCAGATGGCCTGTGAAATGCCAGAAAACCCACAGTCACTGCTTCTTAAAAACTTACTTCATATTCATTGATTTTGACACATCATCCTAGGTCACCTTGTTAACCTTGCAGTATTGCTTTTATCCTACTTTTTCAAGGGCAGTACAAGTTTCTTAATTACAAAACAGTAATGGAAGGCTGTTAAGTAATCTCATGTTTTTAGAGCTATACTTTAAATACCACCAAGTCACGCACAACATTATGTAAAGTTTGCATCACAAGAGTTCATTCTCACAGAGGCGCTTTAATTAAAACTTGTTCACAACAGCCTACCCTTCTGTTATCAGATTAATAAGGTAATGGCTTTAACAGTTAACTCAGGGGATAATTGTTAACAAGAGCAATGTCTGCACAATTTCAGAGAAGGTCTATAGTTTGAAAGGTTGGGTAAAGACCTTTACCAGGAAGCTAGCTCCTTAATAAGTGTCAACACAGTCATTTTCATTTAAGGGCATGTTTTGTCCTCTGACATGCGACCTCATTAATCTAAATAGAACCTGTCAAAGCATTCCAGTGAACACATTCAGTTATTTATTAGAAAAAAAACCTTTAAACCTTGTTTTTTCATTAAATGCAACTGAATACCACTATAAGCCAAAGATGACAACCAAAAAGAACAAATATAAACATATAGTAATAAAATTGCTCCATTAGTAGAAAGCTTACTTACATTTGACTGCTATTTGAAGGTCTACCTTGTAACCAATCCTTTAAAACAAAGGAGAGAAAAACAAAGGTTTCAGTTTTGCAAAGAAAACATAGTAGATTTAATTGGAGGTGGTAATGTGCTTTAAGATCTTGCAGTACAGCCTGTTTATCGGAAATACTTCACCTGGCTGTACTGAACTGCATTTGAATGGAAAGACTCAACTGCAACTAAGGAATGGTAACTACAGTTAAAAGAACAGATAAGGTTATATATTCACTATTGTTTATGGACTATATAAATAATTCTTTTCTTAAACAAAAATTTGTGGGTTTCTCCATAATCAGGAAGCAGCATGTTTTCATAGTGAGAACATGCACAACTTTTTTCCTCAGTCAAAACAAGTTTCCTTCTGTTGCTTCCTTGAACAAACGAGTCCACAAATCAGTATCATTCTTTACACAATCCGTTTTATCTCCTTTATTTGTTCACAGTTTCTAGTTCTGCTTAACAACAAAAAAAAAGGAGGATACAAACCGTCAGTAAGGCTGCTTTAGAGTCTACTTGCTGAGTGTCTTCACTCGATGCTCTTCTACTCTTGCTGTATACTACGAATGAAAGAGATTCATAACTGGGCAAAGAACAGCATGCACCATTGTTATTTATTTTCTAATAGAGTGAGCAACCAGAAAGCTTAATGTGGCTCTCAGAAAAGCCTGATCCACAACTACCTGACCTTTACAAGTTTCCAGCACAGTCCTGACTAGAACACTTAGCTTTTTATGACTCCAGCTGTCTGTGGCAAATGCAAGGGAACAGAATTAAGCTGGCATGACTAGAAGAACCACAATGAGACACAGGAGCAGATTCAAGTAGCACCAATCATGAAAATATTTCAAGATGCTTTAACTTTTTGTGTTTCCTTTGTATCTTCTTAGAACATGCATTACCAATACAATTTAGAGATAAAATTAGGTCACCTGAAAAGACGACACACTTACGTTGTTCTGAATGGACTGCCAGAGGGTCAGTAAACCCACCGCAAGAACTAGATTGTCTTAAACCACAGTCAGTTCGAAGACCCTACCAAAAAAATATACATATCATTAGTCATCATTATCATTGTTTTCAACTAGTACTATTTTGGCACATAAGCTGTCCAGTTTTCTTTTCTAGGACTATCTATGATTTATTTTTTTTTTAAACTTCTGGATGTACCTTGCTGCATAAAAATGTACAAATTAAGTGCATAACCCAGTTAAAATGCTCTTCACGGTCACCATCAGCTCTAACATTTTCAGGCGCACATTAAGACTACTGACCCATACTGAAAGAATTCTTTTAAAGAGAACATTACAATAGGATACAACTACAGAAATGTACATTACACTGGATCTCTACAAACACCAAGTTCAGCCATTCTGTCACATGCCTTCATTAACTATCAATTCTCATTTAAGAACTTGGCTCTGTCAGAAACAAAAGTTCAGGTTGAAGCCACTGAAAATAGGAACAGAAAACTAGAGAAGCCTTGCCACCTAAACCTCTACAGTTTATGAATGCAATTTCCTCATGGACTTATTATTTAATAATAATTACACACTGCCTGAGTATCTACTGAGATGGTCAGCTTTTGACAACAAAATATTTCTTTCACAAAAATGAGAAAGGGAGTTTCACCACAAACTAGAACTACATATAGACTGGCATAAGGCTAGAAAATTCCTTACAACCAGCCTAATAATTCCAATAGTTATCTGGAAAAAAAAAAAAAAGTAAAAATTCAAGATTTTGAAGAATAAAAAACCTAGAACTTGCAATGCTATACCCTGCTTTGATTCCAAGAGTTATACGTTAGGGAATTGTTACCACTCTTTATCACTGTTCTCTCTTAAGGAATGCACCCACCCACACACACCCCTGAACACATGCACACATGCTTATGTGTATGTGTCCCCAAACTGTGTGTGTGTGTATGACAGAGAGTGTGCATGTGTGTGTGTATATATATACACATATGTATCTAAGTGTGCGTGTGTACATACATATGAGAAAGACTATTACTTTACATCCCTAAACATAAATACTTCACTGAAGGCAACACAAGAGAATGCACCTGCTCAAAGTGTCCTCTGAAGACCCATTTTTAGGTCTATATGCATTTCAGTGTTCAGCATACATCTTCAGTATCTTACAGACAAAGACTGTAGGGCCTATATGAAAGGTAAGAATCAAGCCAGTCCCACCAGTTAAAATGGGACAACTGTATTACTAAGTGTTTAAAAACAGTAGTACTGTCTAGAAATGCTGCTGGAATTTGCATCCAAATGGCACCAAACACTGGAACTATTTAGACCTATGTCAAGGAGACATCCAGCTGTATTTGTACAAAGATTCAATTGTACAGCTTTTTTCTCTTTTTTTTTCCCCCTCCTACAACCAGGGTTTACTTACAGCTAATTATATAAGAAAACAGAGTTCCCTGTCTTTGATGTAAAGAATACATCTAGCATCTGGTATCTAGCAAAAATAACGCCTCTTATAAATGGAAACTTTTACTTACTTGAAGTCTGGTTGTCTCTATGCCCTCCAATATAGCTTTTTTGAAATCCTCCTGTTGCTCCTATTAAAAAAACAACCACCAAAAAGAAGAAAACCCACAAAACCCAAAAAACCAAAACAAAGCAATTTGTAAACATTATTGCTAAAATACCCATACCAAACACACACACACAAAAAAAAAGCTTTTTGGTCACACATTATACTTATCAGAAGGTCCAGAAGGAGAAACTCAGCAGAACACTGACATTGCAAATGGTCATAATGCAATTCTCAAGTCACATTCTCCCCTGAATAAGGGGTAACTGCAAATAGTAACTTGTATTTACTAACTTATCTCAACAGCTACAGTGAGAAAAGTAGCTTTGTTATACATACTATAGCACTTGGAGGACAGGTTTGTTACAATTAATCACTCTCCATTTAGTTATTTTTATTATTCTTTAAGAAAATGGAAATTATATGCAATTTCAGTTTATGATAAGTTTATTAGAAAAGGCCTTTAATTCTTGGAAGCATAATGAGCAAATTTTGTCACTTTTATAAATCATACATGCTATCATCTTGCTCTATAAAATATCATGGAAATCACCGAAATCTTCCTAATTTTGAAATTTATGAGTGTGAAACGTTTCATTAAACACTAATTATGGGATATGTAATTTTATCTTAATTCACAGTTGTAGTCATCTCAGCTTTCATAACCTCAGATCTTGTTTAATATTTCATTAGTCTCATATTATGAAGCAACAGTACTTGATGTGTAGTTAAGATTTTCACTAGATTATTTTTTTTTTAAATCATAAACCAGATATACATTCTTTCCAGGCTGCATTTCGCAAATTCTTTTATTATATTTGGTCTTAAGACTTTTTCAAAACATATTGTGAAGTTACAGTTAAAAAAAAAATAATTATTCCTATTAACATGTTTGATAAAGTCTTCCATGCTTACCTCAATGTCAGCACTTCTTTCTTTCATTTTGCTTGCTGCCTCTTTAAACCGCTGTAACTCCATGCTGTCTCTGTGACCTTTGACACAGTGAATTGAAAATCAGTATTCAAAATCAAAGGCAACCTCTGATGTTCTGACCATGCCAATAGTTTGCATCACCATAGCAAAGGGTTACAAACCATCTAAGTTCTGTGTGCCTGTTTGCACTAGAGAAGACTTTCCAAAGAGAGTAAAGTAAAAATCAGTGTAACAAAATATTAATATGAAACTATTGCTTTTCCCACATTAAGGCGTGGATTACCACAATTCAAAAAGTAAAACTAACATCTTAACATTTTACTCAAGCACATGCTCCGCACGTGAAAGGAACATGGCAGTCTGAATTACAGTATTTTTATGTAGGTATGACAAATGAAGGAAAAGCAGACAGTTTTCTTGAGGTAGCTTTTACAATATACCCTTCATCCTTCCAGCTGCAAGAAATTTCAGAATTTTACAAAGCACGTGGCTCTATAATGAATGAAAATCTACCTGGCTTCCCAATGGAAAGTTGCAATGTGTCACAAGTTTTATAAAATGTGGACAATAGGAATGAAGAGTATGTTCTAAATGCTACAGATGTCAGAGGACCGTACACTAAAAATTTGGTTCCAGTAAAATAAGTATAGTTAGTATTCAAAGCTATTAGTGGTGCAGGACATTTAAAGATTAGTGTTATACAATCACTGTCTATTATTTCTGTTTAGTCTTGCTTTCTGAATTTAAAAAAAGTTTTCTTTTTTTAAACCATGAGGAAATTATAAACAAATAGCTAGAGAGTGTACAAACGTGTAGATACTCTTCCTACGTACGCACAAATCTAAAAATACTAGTGCATGTAGGTAACTTCTTAGAACTCCACATTTCACAGCAGTAGAATAAACTCTTCTCTGAAGATTTAAATTTTTACATCCTCAACAAACCCTTGGAAAACACCAAGACATCCCTGAACAACTGGGGCAAGACAACACCTCTGCAGGCAACTGACAATTCCAGATCGTGATCTGCTATATACTAAGTGTACTTAAAGTATTATCTACTTTACAGAAATCAGTTAGTAAACCCACACCTGTGTTTTGCAATGAATCTGCCACTGTTTTACCATTCAAATACATAGGTAACTCTAAACAAAACCGTGCATATTTTTACTGTTAAGCAAGAAGTTGAGGGGAAGCATAATGCTGTATTTAATAAAAGGACTTTGGAAGCTTCCAAAACGACTGCCAAAAGATACGCTAGCCTAGGCAACAGTGGAAGATCCGAGTTATAACAGTGTTTAGAAACATAGTATAGGAGGATCCCTCAGCTTGACACAGATACCACAAAGATATTTCTCCAGGATTCCATCAGCCTAAGAAGTCTTCTGTAATTACGTCAAGGAATAGACAATATTTTTAATTAATGCAATGAGAAGGTAGGAGCTTTATAATGAATCACAAAAAGTTTGGTCATCAATGCCCGTACCAAGTTGTAGAGCTGCTAATTGCACAAAACTGCTATACTGAACAACCAGCTAATGTTTTTCAGAAAAATATTGTCTATGTGACAGAATTATAAAGAAATTTAAATTTAAGTAAAAAAAAATAAATTCAAGCAACATAGGGAAATTAGAGATGTTAAAAGCAAAAAAAGCAGAGCAAAATGGTAGAATAAAGTCACCTGCAACCGGAATACACCCAAAATACTATACAATTCTTGATAAGTCAAACCTTGTGGCTTAGATTTGGTCCACAGTTTATGAAGTAGTCCCATAAGGATGTTAGAACATAAATCTTGGTTTTGTAGTTCCATTGCATGGACATGCTGACTTTTGGAAAGTTCATCTTTAATATTCAATTTTCCATGCGAGCCGCCACAGTTGACTGTTGACGTCAAGTTGCCAGTTGACAAAGAGAACTTCGTTTGGGGGTTGTTCTTCGATAAGTTGACAGAGGACTGGTGATCACATTTGTCAACTCTGCAGCTGTAGTTATCATTAGTGTCACTCTCATCATGAATAAAACCACAATTAACGTATCCTCCATTTTCAACACAAGGTTGGGTGAAAGCAAGGCAAGCAGAGCCAGAAGCAAGAGGATAAGAGCAGCTAATAATGACTTCAGGACATTCAGAATCTACTTTGTTATACTTACCCACAAATGCACCAAATTCTACATTATTATCTCCTTCTGTGGCCTTAGAGAAAACAGTCTCTTCATGCTTTGCTGAAGAATCCAGCTGACCTTTGCAACTGGGCCGAGATGGAGTGCTAACAAAAAATTTAGCTGTTGGGGATGTTACATGTGGCATGCTGTTGGATGAATTGCCTAATTTTTTACTTTTACTAATAGATTTTGACACCTCTGAAGCCTGTATTCGTTGGCGAAGTTCTGGAGGGGAAACAGCATTTGAAAATAAGGCACTGCCTGAGGAACCTGCCTCTTGAAAGTTTATTTCTTCTCTTCGGGGAACTGGAGCTAACTCCTGACCAATTGTCTTATGTTGGACTTCTTTTTCATCGCGTATAGAAATGTTACAGAGTAAAGCATTATTACTTTCAAGGCCTCCTTGCGGAAAAGAACCGAAGACATTTCCAATGCTATGCTTCTTCCACACAGATGATCTTAGAGACCCATCCTCAATGAGGTTTTGTGCCAAATGTTTTGAAATGCTCAATTCCCGTGTGATTTCATTATGAACCTTGCTGGCTTCTGAAGCTTTCTGTGCAGTCAGTGTTTTCAGAGTATCCACAGTTAGAGCAGAGAGATCCTGTAGGTGGCCAATCTGTGAATCTAAAGACTGTAATGACCGTTTTATGTAGTTGACACGATCACCAACTTCCTTTATCTGAATGCACATTTGTTCCACCCTAAGAAAAATCAAATTATGGAGTAGCTATGAAAGGAATTTTTCTCAATATGCAAAAGAAACATCTTTTCAACTCTTTCTGCTCATTTAAGGAAAAAACCTCTGAAATTTCAAAATGGTATACACTATAGCCTTGGACTATTTTATAATACAACATTTGTACATACTTCTGAATCACAGAATTAAGGTACACATTAATAGGGCCCTACAGCACTTTTTCAAATTTATCGGTTTCTTAAAACATCATGAAAACTAAGTAATACAATTCCCTCAGCTTACTGAGTGCTGCTACAGATCAGAAAGCATCAATCACATTATTAGTTTCTGCATAGCAATAGAAAGACATCATCTAAAGTTTGCATAAGCATTTATGTTCTTTACCTGCATTTTACCCCCCTTAAAGCTCATTTCATAAACCTGCAAAAAGTCCTAAGCTTCTCTATTCAGAAATTTTAGTTGTAAATATTCTACCGTTCAAATGTGACTCGAATCCTCTCCTCACTTCCAGAATGAAATTTATCATCCTTTTCATTGAAATACATCTCAACACACAGCTCCTCAAAATCATGAAGTTTCTTTTGATCTTCTTCTGTCAGGAAGAGTTCTGAGAAGAGATTCAGCAGTTAAGAAGGTGCATATTTAGTGAAGTAGTACAGGTGCTGGAAACTAATACCCACAACGTTACAAAGAGTGTTAAAAATAAAATAAAAAGAAAACCACAACCAACAAAAAACCCACAGTGCCACCGAAGACCCTTCCCCTCTCCTTGCCAGAAAAAAGTTCAAGGTCAAAGGTTTCCGCTAAAATAAAAATAGTAATTCTGAGGGGATTTGTGCACCATATTACCATTCCTTACACTCCTACCCTCCAACTCCTTATTTCTTTGAGGCAGAAGCTAGTTCCTTAGCTGGCTTGTATCATCTGTGGAACACTTCCCCCCCCCCCCCCCTTTTTTTTTTTTAAAATTTTTTTTTTAAGAGAAAAAA
>VXBL01000838.1:1358177-1381201 GCA_013400195.1 Aramus guarauna | reverse complement strand
TAAATTTTCAAAGGTTTTTCAGTAAGAGCAGACATTTTCAAGAAAGAAATAAATTCTTCCTCCATTAACACTAGGAGGAAATCTAATACTATTTTTTTTTTTCTTTGTTTTTGCCATATGTCAGCTTGACTGGAGATTCCTAGGGGCTGTGCATTATACCCTTCATAAAGACAATGAACTTTGAACAAAATTATTCTTATTCAATATTAAAAACATGGAAAATTAAGACTGACTTAGACTTTCTTGAGAACATATATTATAACCAAGAACACAGTACTTTTCTGACAGTTGGCTTTAATCATATCAAAAAAATTACTGCAATTTTTTGGATAGTAACTGTTCATACTTGGCCCATCTGAAGTCTTGTCTGTCTTTCTTCTTTTACATATACAACAGAACAGGGAAGCCATGTGGCTAAGAATAATAAGTGGTGGAGGCAGAACAGGTTTTTCATGGTAGGCCATAATGAAATGATAGCGTTGATACTTCCACACAATGTTTGAAATTGCCTTGACTTGTAAATACACGTTGCTGAAAGGGAATAGAAAAGCATTAACAGATCAAGGTGGTTTTTGGTTTGGGGGGGGGGGGAAAGTGGGGTTAGTGTGGGGTTTTTTTTGTTTTTAATACTTTGATAACAATCTTGAATTCTGAAGCTAGTTAAATAAGAGACAAAAGCACATACTTGTCTTTTACTACAAAATTATTTTAGCAGAAGTTAGAAACACAACACATTCAAGAAAACACCATAATCCAAAGCAAGTAGACGGTTAAAAAATTCTCTCATCTGGTAACATTTCAGTAGCTTTCCTCAGAAATAAATTACACTGAGATCAAATTTCAAGTTTGCCAAACAAACAAAATTATTTCTAACTAACCCCAGATTTCTGTATCAGACCACATCAATTCTGCAGTCTGCCATTCTTCAGTGTTATTGAGGTGCTTATTCCCATAAATCTAACACTTGCAGACAACCGTAAAAGACAATCTACTCTACTGCAATTCAACTCAACCAACTAGACTATGTTAAATGAATTTAGGAACAACAGTCAATATACAGATCCAGAAACAATTTTGTTTGTTTTCTGACAAAGAGAACTTACAAAATGCTTTCAAATTATCTTAAACTTCCAATTTCCCTGGCCTCAGAGATGTGACACATACCAGTCACATCACACACTTCCCTACTTGGTCACAGGCTTGCAGTGAGGAGGAGATGATGACCAGCCTTAGAACCTGAAAATACTTCCAGCAAATGGGATTGCTTTCAACTGGCATCAGTTCTTCTTATCTCGCCATCTTATTGCGGTGAAATAGAAACTTATCAAAGGATTAGCAAAAATTAACAATTATCCATATACTTACTTGAAAAATGCGATAAGGAGATTAACCATAATTATGTACTGTACAAAGAGGTAGACGGCTTGAAGAAATGGGGTCAACCATGTTCCTGGGCCACAGAGATGAGCAACTTTTTCATCAGAATTATTTGCACATACTGTGTTGGGAAAAAAAGACACAGAGAAAATATATACAACTTTCAGAACTGCCAGCAGTTACAGATGGTGTGGTGGTGGGGGAAAGATCACTTACAAAGATTGCAACAACCAACTATCATTCACTGGTTCTGCAAATCAAAACGTCTCCATGCATTTGGGAATGTTGTAGAAAAAATCAGAAGACACAGTTTCTGATTAATACTATGGTATAATCATATTATCGGAATAAAAAAAAATAGTGTAATGCACTACCACAGCCAAAATTTTGGCATGACAGCTGTGAGAGAAAATTCCAAAATATTGCTAGGAATAGCCTCATGAGAAATTGTGATTAAGTAAAGTTTTCATTCTAAGCCATTCAAGCTTTACAAAGAATAATGAAAAAGTCATTAAGTTACACAGCTGCAACCCACAAAGAGGAGATAATCCAATGAATGGAATTAATGGCAACAGTACTGGGCACTTTATTTCATAAAATTAGGATTTTGTAAGACCTTGAGAAGATCTTATCAGAGTAAGTTTTCTCCTTACTTGCTACAAAAATGCAGTGTCTTACCATCAATTTCATAGGCATACACTTCACCAAAAATCATCCAGTATGGATGAAACACAATATCTCTAGCAAGAGTCCAAGACGGTGCCTCATCAGGATACAATATTGCCTTCCTGGGAACACCAAAACTAAGTAGTACAAGCGCCATGATCACCACAATATAAAACATGTTGGCCACCTATTAACACAAAAAAGTCAGTTAACCCATAAGGTCATAACTATGATTTCACAACTTTAAACACTTTTATACTGACAGTGTAAGCTTGATAAATTCTATGTAAAATAAAATAATTAAAAAAAAAAAAAAGAGTCAGAAATTTTCAGTCAGAAAATTTTGTTAAATAACAAACTCTGTAAAAAAAGTTTGGGTTTTTCCTGTCCATTCTTACAGCCTATTCAGTATCCTTGGCCAAAGGCAACTGAGAGTATTTCCTTTGTAATACAGATACCTATTATGTGGATGAGTAGCTGCTGATAAAGAGAAACATTCCTTCCTAAATGCACCTAATAGCTGCAAAAAATGCAGAGGTAGTTTTCCAAGGGCTGAAACAGAGAACCTATGCCTCTTGCAAGAAATCCAAGTGAGAAATGAGCAACTTGATGTCTTTATTTTTAAGGAATGACAGAGTCCAACTTTGTAGGAACCATTTTATACGTGGAAGAAAAACAAACACTCCTTCCACCTTTGAATATGCAGTTCTCAAGCCTTAAAATATTTTTTAACATTTAGCTTTACTGTCAGTGAGCTAAGTTGTTTATTTTTAAATTTAAACAATGGGAATATTTCTTGTGAGAGAGAAGACAAGAACAGAGCACAATCTATTCCATTTTCCACAGCACAAAATATGAAGGTGCTTTATGACCCAAAACAAGTTAGTCTGGCACTAGAGCACGCAAAGGCAAGAAAACCAAGACTATAAATAAATCTCAGACTCAAAAGGGTGTCAATGCTAGATGAATCAAGAAAGAGGCATCCTTGCATTCATTGAAGCCTCTGACATCTAAGAACAAAACAGACCAGAGAAGGAAGATTTACCAGCTTTTTACAAGTATGTGACAGAGAAAGCTCCATAATAAAAGGAAGTCTTCCAATCAGTGCTTGTTTTGAAACACATTAAGTTATATTCCAGCTAGCTAATTCTGCACACTGAGTTGTTGACATATTATACCAGGATAAACAATCTTTTTCTAAATAAAACTTTGAGAAAATTTGTAAATGGATTCAGCAAGAAAAACATATTTCAGTTGGGAAAAAAACCCCCACAAACCAACCAGTAACAGAAGTAGTACTTACCATTTTCCCAATCATCATAACGTAAGGGCCAGCCTGTTGATTTACAGCTAGAAAATCCAGTAATCGCACATACCAAAAAATTATATTGAGACAATATGTTATTCTTCCAGCAACAAAGACATAATTTTCTCTGTAAGTGTTTTCACCAAAATTTCCCTTTGCTCCAAATCTTAATGCAAACCCAATGAAGAAAGTAACAATGGCAACTGTGTCACTGATATTGAAGTAATCACTGAACCACACTTTAATCTTCTGATTAATCTTCCCAGCCTCTGACATAAAAATCTGCAAAAAAAACCAAAAGTCAGGCCTTCTCACATTTATTGGACCACCAATGAAATATATGAATCAGTAACATTTTTATACTTGCAAAAATAAAATATCCATTCAAATGGATAACTGTTTTACACTAAGGAATCAGAACCAGTGTTTAACTGTGTCAGCTTCACAACAAAGACTAGGAGGATGCATGTTTCCTTTTGTCTGAACAATTTATGAAGGAATGTTGGGTTTTTTTGGTGTTTGGTGTTTTCTTTTGAGGCAGTTACTGTTATAAAAGTGAGCCCCACTTTCTGCCCCTTCAGTTAGGCCTGACGTACCAGGTTAATGAACTAACTTTCTCTCATTTAAAAATTCTTACAGAACTTCTCAAGAGTCTCTTGCTGACCAGTAACATTGTAGTTGTGATAGCTATCCTGTCTCCATAAAACTTTTTTTGTTTTGTCATCTTGGTCATAGCATAGTGGTAGAGTTTGACTGACACAAATAAATACACGTTTCACTCCTCAGAAAAGTAAGCCTTGGAACTTGGGGCGGGGGGAGGTGATATTAACAAAACAAGGAGAAAAAAAAAAAAAAATCAGACCAGGATGTCATTGCTGGTTCCTTGAACTTTAGGAGGAAAAAAAAACATCTTCCTTTAATAGACCTCCATCTCTTCCCCACTGGAAACACAAGAAAAGCAAGCTAATTCCAAGCAGTAGGCCAAGAAACACTGGTATCGAAACTAGCAGCCTACGCCAAAGTTTAAAATAAAAGTATCACATCACGTACTCTGATGCTTGAAGCTTCTTAGGTTCTCTTGTTTATAAACACAGTTTAAAGCATATTGTTTTAATTGACAAAGAAAACTAAAATACCAGATTGTTACAGGCATACCTCACGAATTTTCTCAACTGCTGATGTGAAAATGTAAGCAATAACAATCCACTCTTGAACTGATGGTAATTCTTCCATTTTTACAAGAACCACAAATGTGTAGAGCATGAGGAATCCTAAGTATGCCAACTAAAAAAAGCAATGAAAATTATACATATAATTACCAAAGGGTTCTTTATAGATGTCCATGGAATCTTTTGATGTGGTATACAATAAAAGCTTCAAGCAGGATTACAGTACTATATTTACCCCTTTAAGCAGACAAGGTATTATTTGTAAGGCGATACAAACATTTTCTTCTTAGAAGAGGAAAAATAGCTGTAATAAGCTATTTTATTATTAGCAAAGCTTTGTTCTTATTACACCTATTTTTCCTTTAATACAAATTTTAGAGCTTCTATTACAGTAATCTAAACAAAGCTGTGCATGAACACTTAAGCCTAACAAATTATTATAGAAATCCTGCTTGCAACTGATGAAATTGATTACTCAGATGAGGATAAAAATGTTCATGCTAATTACTCTCTTAGCTTAAAAAAACACCAACCAAACAAAAAAGTATTTCTCAAAGTCAACATCACAAACTTAAAAAAAAAAACAAAAAACAACACCCTAACCACAGAGTACCACATGTGCATATACAAGTTCTTCAAAATCAAGTAATTCTCATTTCCAGCTTTGCAAGGTAAGGGGTTGGTTTGTTTTTAAAAATGTGCTTAAACTTTGATTCAGGTCACTGAGCTACATGTTGGAAAAAGAACACAAAAATCCACATTAGATTTCCAAATAAAATACACATTACACAGAAGAAAACTCACCGTATTAAACCAAAACTTCACAATTGGTGCATGATAAAACGCATAAAACTTCTGTGTAATTGGAAGTCTTTTAGGTTTTGCTGGAGTCTCCATATCATGCTTTTCTGAAGTACTGTCCAAGATCCTTACTTCTTTAAACACCTCCTAAAATGAAAGGACTGTTAACTTCACATACAGAAATACATGCTTAGACGTTCACTTTAAGTCTTACTTTAATTTTAAAATGTAATAATTTTAACTTAGAAATTTTTTTTTAATATCACACACACATATTACCATAGGTATTTCATCTGCTGCATTCTGGAAATTGTTTTCACTGTCATCCATTGCCATTTGATGTGCATCTTGAGATTGAGGAATATGTGACATTTCCGCCTTGGTCTTATATTCCAACAGCAGTATAGCAGGGGGAAGTAAAATACTCAGTATCACCTGGAAAAGATGAAAACTAAGTGCAAGTAGTTCACAGCTACATTAAAGTATCAGAATACACCGACATACAAAAAATCCTCTGAAAATATATCACCCAAATTTCACTTGCTTGTTGTTGAAGAAAAGAAATGTACAAAATAATTAGTTGTTATTACTCATACACACACTTAAGAGGCTAAGATCACATATACAGAGTGTTCCTTGACTTGAACCTTTAGGAAAGGGGAAGAATCAACAAATTCCAAAACTAAAAGCCACTAGAAAGAATGTACTCCAAGCCTGAAGATCCAGAGATGTTCTGTTTACGCTCTGTTCTTTAGTCCACTCTCAGAAACTCTGGAACTGCATACTGCCAAGGCATATTGAAGTAGTATATACGAGTTGAGGTTGTGGGTTTGTATTTTTGCAGGGGGTGGGGGTGGTGGCATGTGGTTTGTTTGGTTTGGGTATTTTTTTTTCAACTCATGGTAGAAAAATGAGGTAAGGTATGGATGAAGAGAATAAGTGAAAGCTATTTATTGTCGTTAGCCTGGTACAAAGCAAGCAAGAAAATGATTAATCAGTTATCAAAGAGGATTTTAGTAGGTCACAAGTTAAATGACGCTTGTAGATATTTTGTAGGAAAGTTCTATTTTGTTATATTCCTAGCAACAACTAGGGTTCGGTACACCATCTCAAAGAAATATGCAACTCCCATTTTGGTTCAACTGATCTATATCACAAAGGGTACCATTGGAAAACCTATCCCTGATTTGCCTAACCTTGTTTCATTCTGTGCCCTGCTTTTGATCAGTTTCTTCCTCCAAAATAGGATATACACAAAGGTTTTCTATATCAAGTCTTATGTGCTGCCTGTAAAAAGCCAAAATGCATGAAACTATATTTTTACAGCCAGTTTTCTGTCTGTTAAGGTTTTTTACCACTGTGTTTTTAGTAGTAGATTAGTATTTACATGATCTCTTTAAGCCTCTGATTAAAGGCTACTTGCCTGGGTTTTGCCTTCTATATTTCTGTACCTTATTTGAAAAGATAATAGAGTGTCAAAAGAAGAGTTAACAATAAATACTTCCAGTTTTGATTATGTTAAAGGAGACTGTTTTACAGGATTTATTAACATAACCTATAGTTGTGAAAGCTTTATACTAATAGCATTTAAACACATGCTTTCCTTCCATTTAAACATAAATTCTGTTGATCCTTTTTACACCCATAAACTGCAACAATGCTTACTTTGTACCATGAATTCTTCCTCATGTTCAGCCTTCCCATCCACATGTCCGATAACAACATCTGTGTACAAGTATGTGCTACAAATGGACGAAGCCTTGATGACACTGCTAGCTTCAGACAAGTTGAGTTGCTCCAGTTTTTAAGCTCATAGGTTAGTAATTTCATTGCCATAGTTTCATCTTGTCGGAAGGACTGTTCTAACAGTTCAACTGCCAGTTGACCAAACTCACTAGAACAAATTAAAAACAACAAAACAAAGTTTAGTATCTATGGAAATTACCCTGAGTTTAGGTCAAATTTTCTTGTGCAAATTCCCAGTAGCACAACTTGAAGGGATTATTACCTGTCCCTTCTGTACAGGTATATTGTACAGTAATTTGTAACCACAACATGTTAATCTGTGACTGCTATTAAAAACATATGCAGGCTACAAACAGGAAATTGCAAGGAAATGAAAGAAAATAGCATGGAAGTAAGTAAATGGCACATTCAGCATCATTTTAATTTAACTACAAATCATGACTTGGTAACAACTCTCGGGAGAGAGCAATATCTAACATAAAACTTCTACTTGGGTGCCACTTAATCCTTTTTGCAAAAAGGAATTGTCTTCAAGGGTGCTAGTAGAACAGTTTGGGTTTTGTTCATATATAGCCCGCTAGTTTTACTGTAAATTTCAAGATAAGATCTTTAACTATATAAACATAATTTACTTGGAATACTGTTTCAGTTCTTCTGAAGTATCATCAACAAGGTCACTTTGTTTTGCTTCATATGCCATTGAACGATACACTTTGCAAGCAACTAAGGCTTTTGCCATGGACTCCTCCCCATGCTGCCAGAAGAACAGGGCCATCTTCTGCCTCTTCATTAAGACTGCCCAAAGTAACAGCTCGTTGAGAGGATAAGCAAAACGTCTTGTTTCAGGATCATCTATGTCTACTATTTCATCTTTGGTTCTTTTCTTTTTTCCCTCTTCTGCACCAGTGTCAATCTTTAAAATAAAATCAGAAAGTTACATTTTAAATCTCTAAACTCGGTCATTGCATAACTTGAAATAAAATGCTGAGAGATCCAACATCAAATTATATATAATTATAAAAAGAAAAGTGAATTTCTGAAGACTTGAAAAGCTGCTAGAACTTTTGTTCAAAAACTTCAGTTGAGTCCAATCCACTTTAATAACTGGGAGACTGAATTACTTTGATTTACAGATCAAAAGAAAAGCAGTAACTAATACACCTACATACGAATGAGGAAACTTATGAAGACACATTGCCAAATCTTGCTCTGTCCACAAAGCCATGTGAGTTCCCTCCACTGCTAGAACTGTGCCAAAGATAAGCTTTTTGCTCCCTAACATATCAAAGCTTATCCAGAAGACTACTATACAGAAAGTTAAACACTCTTTACAAAATCCTGTAAGCATGCTAGACAAGTACAAAAGCAAGGCTGAAATTCCAACCTTACCAAAGTCAGTAGAACTACTCACATTTCAGTGGCACCTGGATTTCAACCAGGTTCTCCCCTCTTAACTACTTAAAATAAACCCCACCATGTTCCCCTCGCACATCTGTACCTTTGGTTTGTATGGCTGTGCTGTTTTGATGAAGTGATTATGGCGCATTTTTTCTTTCTTGTCTGCCCTGTTACCAAAAGACTCATGGCTTTTACACATCTGAGGAGTAGTGTTTGAAGGATTTCGCCCAGATCGCTGTAACAAGAATAAGAGGAAGGGTTTAGTTTTGTTTCTTTACTCTTACCTACTCTGCATTATAAAATCATCTGTTTATAGCTACTTAGTTGAGCAATTAAATAGCTACTTTGCTGCTGAAACAGTGATGAACTTTTATAACAGCAACGACTAGAATTTTCACTGGATATTTAACAAGTTTTTTGTTTGTTTGTTGCTTTACAATAAGCTATCTGCATCCCAAGCCCAGTGAATCTGCATGTTTAGTGCCTGTTCTTCCCCTATGAGTAGGAAAAGGGGAAATAACAGAGAAGGAATTTAGATATGTTAGAATAAGGAGCAGGAGAACAAAATCTTTTGTTTGTCCCAAAAACAGCGACCAGCTGCCCTCATTGGGCCTTTAAAAGAACCAGTCCATTGACAAGAAGAATAAAACAATATGGATTCAATTGTCCTCCAAAATATGCAGCTTTTTTTTTTAAATTGATATGTTATCCAACTGCCACATACCCGATTGTTCCCGCTGAGACTGTTGTATATAGCTCTAAAGCGTTTTCTTGTATAGGTGCATCGATAGGTTCCTCCCATCAGATATTCAATAACCAGCCCCACATCAATCAGGTTGATTTTATAACCCGGAGGAAGATTTCCCTAGGAATACAAAAGGTATTTTTAGTTTTAGAAATTATAATCTTAAACCTGCTTAAAGTGTTTCCACATGTCACATCACAGGTCTAAATAAAAACCAAATTAAATCTTTCATGATTTAAAAAAACCAAAAAACAACCCACAAACAAACAACCACCACACTTCTACATGGCTCAAATATTCATCAGTTTCAAAAAAGGCAAAGTTATAGCTTCTTTTCTCTACGATTTCCCCTAGCAGGGTAGATGTTCATTCCATTGGGGGTATGCATGGGTTGTTTTTTATCTATTGTTTTAAAAGCCAAAATTATTCCTAGCCAGGAGTATCAATTTTAAATCCCCCAAAAAACCAAAACAATCACAAGGAAGATGAGGAAGACAACACTCATCAGATTTAACATCTTTCTGGGAGCAGGGCAGTAAGCATATAACAGCAAGTATTGGAAACAACAGAATGACTGCAGAGGTAGCTTATTATTTACAATAAAACCTAATTAATAAACCTAAGATTAAACTGACAGTCAAACATAAGAAATCATCAAAAAAAACTAACACTGCTAATTTGGTAGATTTTTACATCTATAGCATACCTGTTTGACATCCCGAACAAGATGAAAGAGTGTTGGGTTAGTTGGGCCTTGTTTCTTTATAAAAAAAAAAAAAAAAAAAGAAGGGGGGGGGGGGGGATTGGAATGAGAAATTAGAGTGCAATGACAGCATGAGAAGATTACAGTAGAAGCCACATATTTTTGTATGTTGGCTCAAAAAAAAAAAATCCCTAGTTTTTAAACAAACAGTAGGCATCAAATAAATGCAAATATTTCAAACTACTATATTAGCTATAGACTATTTCCTTTTTTGTTTCAATTTACTTCTGTTTCAATTTGGGACATAATTAATACACCCATAGTTTATCCAAGAAGGAAGAAAAAAACCCCACCAGAATTCAAACACCAGCATTATGGGGTTTTTATATCATTAAAATAGAATATTAAAGTTTTAACAAATAAGCATTTTAATTTACAGGAACACACACAGACTGATATTCATGTTTATAGTACTGCAGGATCCATAGTAAATGGTGCCTTACTTTTAAACGTTTTAGTCTGAACATTTCCTCTTTTTACACCCAGGTGGATTTTTCTTCATTCTCTGATTTCCTTTGAGTGCATGAACTGTTACACTTTTAGACATATTGTTACCCTAGCTCCCATACAGAACTCAATTAAAAGCACATCAAGTGTGCAAAAGCAATACCATAAAAGGTTAATTAAAAAAGCCCAAATAAAAAAACCTGATCGCATAGGCTCCTCTACAGAGCTTTATTAGCTAAAGAATTCTTTCTTTTTTCTTCCTTTCTTTTTTTCTTTTTTGGTCAAAAGCAGATCATGAGAATGTTAATGTAAGCCTACGTCATATTTGTGTACTACTCACTTTAGCTACTTTTTGGTGGAAGGTTTTTTGTTTTGTCCTGTTAGATACTTAGTGTATTATGAAACTCCCTTAAAATTTTTAAATCAACACCTATGGCAACAAAATTTTTCTAAGTAATACTTATAACTATGCAGGCTCACAAAATAAACTATTTTTACAACTATTATGATAATATTAAACTGCTACAGACAGAATTCATCTTATGAAGCCCTAACAATACTATCTATAGACCTCATATTTTGTGCCCAGGTTTCACCCATCTGACTCTCCCTTGTTCTGTTCCCCACCGTGGTTTACACGTTTCATACATTCCACAACAAGGCTGCAATCTTCACTTTAGTATCTATCCCATACATCAGATAGAGATAAACATCCTGCCAACAAACTATTTCTGGTACCATTTCTGGAGAGCCAGAAAGCAGCTGT
Source organism: Aramus guarauna (assembly GCA_013400195.1). NCBI lineage: Eukaryota > Metazoa > Chordata > Aves > Gruiformes > Aramidae > Aramus > Aramus guarauna. The sequence goes on along the minus strand of VXBL01000838.1, from coordinate 1,370,017 downwards.
GGCACTATAAAGCAGCCAGACATCATGCACTTCTCAACTCTAACCTCATGGGAGGGATCCTTACCTATCAATATCCCATGGCCTTCAGACTGCTGCACATGACTCAGTATACAACACATTGAGCAACTAAAAAGCTGTTCTAAAAGAAGCCTAAAAAGCAATCATTCACTTACTGTGTTATAAAGCTCTTCCAGCCTGGGAATTGTAAGAAATTTGTGCATGCTTACTCCATTTTCAATCAGAAGTTTCACAAATGCAACTCTATCCATCACAAGGGCATCTAACATAGCCTGTTCCAGAGAGCCAACCTGCAACAAATAATAATAAGGCAGAGCATGAAGAGAACCAGTGAAACAGTGCATCACAAAAGCAAGCGTACTTAGATTACGTATCTATCTCATTCATTTACAGGGATGGGGAAACCCTGTATGTTTAACAAATACAATGATGTCACCCTGGGTTCAGAAAATCCCCTGAACTTCACATAATTACAGAACGAGAGAATATTCTGAAGACTTAATCAGCAAGTCTTATATTCTTCCATAGGTATCTCCTGCTGACACAGTACAGGGGACTAAGGCGGCATTTGGTTTAACACAGTTAAGCTGTTCTCATAGATTGATTTGATACAACAAAGACATAAAACATTTAAAGCACAATTTGCTTCAAAGACAAATGCTCAGAAGCATCATTGCTATCAACAAGCCTTACAGTATGTACTTTTGACTACACACTCATGTAAGATTGTGTTTTATTTTTACAGTAATATGGGAAAAAGGCAAGATCCACAATGTAGTTTTCAAACTAATTTGCAGACTATAAGAAATAGACATTTTGCCCTCCTCCTCAAAAGACACTGCAGTGCTGCCAACAGTGCATTTTGCTAGATGCTTAAGAACTTCCTATGACCACCAACTGTAAGGAAGAAAGAGCATCTGACTAACATGAATTCAGCTTCCATCTTTTGCAATGCCTTTTCTCCCCTAGTTATTCAGAACATTTAGCACATTTCTAAAATTTTTGGACCATTTTCAACCACGTAATAACAAAACTGCTGTAAGACTATGCAATATGCAAAAGTTACTGTCCTCAAAATAAATGTGTCAGTATTCTACAGCCTCTCTCTACAAAAGTCAAAAGATTCATTCTTTACAGTAAGTTGAATTTTTCTCTTCTAGAAAATATCATTCTGCTTAACCCAGACCATTACATACCAGCCATTGTTGCCCATAAACAAAAACATGATTTTTGGCTATGTCAACTCTATCCCACGCAAGTGTAAGAACGAGCTGGTCAAATGCAGATGCATTCGTGCCTTAAGAAGCAAAAAAGAATGAAAAAAATGTGAAATTAATTAAAATATAAAATACACATTCTTGCTTCCTAAAAAGGTCAAATCAAGCAATCCACCACAAAGTTATACAGTATATTTCATCATTTATGACACATTACAGTATTATACAATGAGAAAACATAGTAGATAATTATTTGCTTTAAAACTCAAGATTCCTACAAACTATAGTATTTTATAAATAATTAATTAATCATATAAACACTAAACAACAATAGCTGAGGATTCCAAATGCTCTTTAAAGTCTCACCTTTTAACAATGCCGTAAGTATTGCAACATCAATGTCCTGATGTTCGTCTGACCCAATGTGAAAAACTGTGATCTGTCCAAAAGGGTAAAATGGGGAAAACACATTCTGAAGTTATTTTCAGGCAAAGGTGATTAGCTCCAGTCTTTTATGTCAGGAATTGAAATACATTAAAAAGTCACCTTAACTTTGATGTAACTGAAGCCTGTGCTTGATTTAAACTTACCTTTAGTGTACAGTTTGTTTTGTTTTCCTAACTAGGTGCCACACAAGACAATCCTTTATGAGAAAAAGCATAGCAGACACCCTTTGCACTCTCCAAACAATTCAAACTTCTTTTTCCACTATGATTACAATTCTCTATTGTCTATAAACACCACACAGTATTCTGTTTACCCCTCCAGTTCATTCTAGATTATGAGATTAACCTGTCAGCAAACATGTTTGGCTGCATAGGTGAATTTTAAACCTCAGAACAGCACAATACAATGTCCAAATGAGGCACCAGTACCTGAACTCAGGTGACACATACATAAAGCTTTAGGAAGTGCTTTTGCTTTAAGCATGCAGTGATAATAGACCTGTGCTAGTAGAGTCATAATTAAAAGATTAAAAAAAAAACCCAAACAAAGAGTCCCAAGGTTAAAAAAAAAGTTAAGCAATAAAAATGGACAGCAACCCAAATACAAAATACATACACATACTACAAACAAACCAGAATCCTGTCATCTGAAAACAAATATGCTTAGAAACAACAAACTCAGATTACCAGAAATAATCACAAAAATTAAGTCTCTCTTGGCCAGGAGATAAAGTATACACGAAAACTGTATTTGACATGTCTTCCACCGTGTCCAGAAAAGATTTCTGAAAGACTCCTGATCATATACAACACTGAGATACAATTTAACATTGTATCCACAAATGCATGCACCTTGCATAAAAAAATCTTTTATGACAAGATCTACTTACAAGCTCTTTTTTTTTCATGCATTCCAGCAATGTCTGAAACAAATGAACTGCTTCACTTTGACCAAAGTTAAATGTCTTTTTGATGGTTGAAATGATTTCAGGCTCAGCACCCTCAGGAACATTCCTGAGATTGAAAAAAACAAAACAGGAAAACACATTGTTATACATGGACAGTAAGAACAACATTGCATTTATTTAGTTTCAACATGTCCATTCAAAGTTCTGCTATCTATAAGCTTATTACTGTTTCAGTGACAAAATCTTGGGTAACCTTTAGAAAGAAGTATAGGTTGCTTGATCTATGACATTCTACTACTGCCTCATACAAGTAACTCAGCTATTCTCTATGTTATTCTTTCATTTCTGGAAGGTTTGGTCAGCTCCGACTGCTGTTGAACAAGACTCTGTTGTGCACACTTAAGAACAGTCACCTTTATCATTTAAGTTACTGTGGCTTAGTCAAAATTTGAAGTTGAAGTAGACAGGGCCTTTAAACTGAGAGTTTTGCCCTCTAGGTACAATGGTGTAACAAAATTACCACACACAACTGAAGTTACATGTGAGATGTTTCCCCTAATTTAGGATACAGGTGCGTACACTTTTGCTACCCTTTTAATAAGTATTGCTAAAGCAAGCATGTGCTATAGAATGTGGTGTAACTGCTACAGGGTACGTGGGAGGAACTGAGAACTAGAAAAGAAGTCTTGGTCTTTAGGCAGAGCTGTTATTGCAGTCATCCTGGAAAGCTGCATCACAGGCAAGATTAAACTCTCCACTTTAGCCTTTGTCTTTCTGCAGAAAAAGCTCTTGCACAAATTTATTATGGAATGGTCTCAAAACTCATCTATGTATGAGACGAGGACTTACCCTCCCTCCTCTGTTTGCTTGTGAACATACGCCAATATGTCTGCAGCTCTACCAGTTCCTTCACATACTACCACCGGCACAGGAGGACTTTCTTGAAGGAAGTCTAAAACTGTGAGAATGACGTTGGGGCCACCTTCGAACACAAGTGCCACCACTGGCACACCTTGGCCAATTCCTATAAAGTTGCAAATAAATAATAAAAAGCAGATAATGTTGTAAGTCTACAGGGAATGTTAAGATTGATTTTATGCATGTAATAAATCAATTGCATCCCTTCTATTGAATAAAAATTAAAATGCTGCCTGCCAGACATTTCAACTGTTGCTAATGCACAGTTTCAAGCACTGTTTCTACTTTGGGATGGGAGGAAATAAGCTGATAAATACAATGGAATACAATCTACAAAACAGGAGAGATTCTTCACAGAAATCTTCCTGAAATAATGCAGAAAAGTAAGCTTTTTTTCTTTAGGGAATTCCCCTTCTACCTTCCCCCCAAATAGGTTCCAAAGACGACAACACGTATAGAATTTGAACATAGTTACATGGAAACCCTCTACTGACAAGGAGTATTGCAGAAGCATTCCTAGAAGAGAAAAAAAAACACACGTGTTGCTCCATAACTGGTAAAACACCAAAAGATGACATGGCTTCTTTGCACAAACACAGATGATGTTTTACAAACTCAACTGCCCTGTTGTGAAACTGCAAGCGATCATTGTCAAACCAATGAATCAATCAGACCAGTAAGGCCTGACAACATACTAATAACTCAAGTGATGCATGTTTGCTTTATGAAAGCAAAATTGGCAACTTTATTCGGAAGAACCTCCCCCCTCTCTGGTCCCAGGAAAATCCTAAATCTACCAGCAATATCTAGGATCCAAAGCAGCAGCTGAAATTTGCAAAATAATCATTCAGACTTGAAATATAAACAAAAGACTAATTTTTCTATTTCCTCTTTTGGATGTTTGGTGCACGTACCTTTGTCATTAAAGCACAGTAACACTTGGTCCTGAGGCATCAGAATTACTTACTTGCATGGATCCGTTGCAAATTAATAGTTTTTTCCAGTTCTCTCCGCAATTTAACTTCTGCTCCATACTTTCCAACTGTTCCATCATCCACCAGAATGAAATGGGAATGGAGGTTATTTAGGACATTTAGTTTACTTAATGGATTTAACAAGGTTTGATATGGAGCAACCACCTAAGTATAAGCACATAACAACGTATTTTACTTACAAAGATTTAAATGTTTTTTACATGAAACTTAACTTTTTGTCTAGACACAAGAATTGGTGGCTCAACAAGAAGCACTGACACATACAAGCATGCCTTGGGTCAGGATGCACTAACAGCTGTAGCTCTTTGTGAAGGAAAATAGGTAACTATCACAAAAGAATTCTGTTCTGAAGGATAATAGAGAAAAACTCTTTGAAAAGTTATCTTGTGATAACTTGTGATTGCTTGGGCAAACAGCATTGGTGACTGCCTCAAAATTTTTCAACTTATCGGCCTCTGTAAATGTAATTTCTCTGTAATACTTTACCATTTTTGTTATTTGACTCAGTAATATCAGTAGGGGATGTGGAAAGGATTAAGTACTTGAGAACAAGCTCCTCCTCTAGTGCATTTGCATTTTGCAACTTGTTTACAGTAATGATCTTGCATAAGTCACCAATGTCAATGTATTAAGGCAAGTCAATATTAAAGCAAGTATTGCAATGATGCAAAGCAAGTGAAAAACCAGTGCTTGAGCAGATTTGTCAAAAAATAAGTCAGGGAAATCATTATTTCAGTTACGTAATTTATCCTTACATCTCTTCCAACAAGGTCATTTCTGTTTTCAATCACTCCCCATGGAGCAATCCCAATAGTGCAAATCTTTCGAGATGATCTGGAAGCATGTTCTCTTAGAGCATCACCAACATGTTTTGCAACACCTGTTTGTGCACAAGAAGACTTCGATGTATTAAATGTTGTATTTTGTTAGGAAATACAACTGTTTTACTAGTTAACTGGGCCTTTAACAATCGGGGAACTTATTTGACAAAACACCAAAGGAAAAGCGCCATGCTGCATCTACCAGAAGGAAACAAAGTACTATGCATCAGTAATTCAATAAAATAAATATTAGTCTAGAAAGAACTAAAGAGTTTCTAGTAAATTACTGTACTTGTTTTCATTGCATTAAGTTTCTCTTCTTGTGGTTTCAAAAATAAAAGCCAAAAAAACAACAACAAACCCAAACCAAACAAGCCCAAGAAAACAAAAACCCCTACCTTTGTGTTGTTTCTCTTTGCAAGACAAAACAGCAGTCCATTTCTAACTATGTATGTTCAAAATGTATAATTTTAATTTCACTTGACCAAACTCACTCAAATTTACTTTGCTTTAAGATGAACCTATGCATCCATTAAATCTTTTGGCTCTAATACATTATAATCCAGTTAACTGTGCACAGTTATTGGTATTTCTTTACCTGTGTTCACTCCTCCAGTTATAATCCAGGCTCCTGTTGTTACTGCAGCTTTAATAAGACCTTTGCCAAGCAACTGTTTGATGCGTGGGTGAAGTTCAAATTTCTGCATGCCCCCGTGTACGGATATAACAAGCTTCGGCAACTCCATCTGCCATTCTTTCAGCATAAGTTGCAGAATAGCTTCAGGCTTAGTGTCATATGACAATCGCACATACTGCAGGCACAAAAAGAGGGTTAAAAGGTTCTTAAAAGAAATCATCACAGAATCAATGAGTAAAAAGAACCAGGATGTACTTCAGGATATATTATCCTATTCCTAGCTATGGAAAATGTAATTCACTTTCTCAAAATATGGCAGATGCAATAAATGAACAAACTTACTTTATGTCCTCCAGAATTAAGGACAAGACAGTTAATGGTTTTGGAAGCAAGTTTTGGAAAGGGAACAACTGTAGTAAGATTTTATAGAAATATATTTCTTTTATATAGAAAGCACCTCTCCTAGGAGGACAGGCTGAGAGAGTTGGGGTTGTTCAGCCTGGAGAAGAGAAGGCTCTAGGGAGACCTTATAGCAGCCTTCCAGTACTAAAGGGGCCTGCAAGAAAGCTGGAGAGGACTGTTTACAAGGGCACGTACTAACAGCACAAGGGGTAATGGCCTTAAGCTGAAGGAGGGTAGATTTAGATTAGATATTAGGAAGAAATTCTTTACTGTGAGGGTAGTGAGGCACTGGAACAGGTTGCCCAGAGAAGTTGCGGATGCCCCCTCCCTGGAAGTGTTCAAGGCCAGGCTGGATGGGGCTTTGGGCAACCTGGTCTAATGGAGGGTGTCCCTGCCCATGGCAGGGGGGTTGGAACTAGATGATCTTTGAGGTCCCTTCCAACCCAAACCATTCTAGGATTATATTATTCCATCCTACTGGCATAGCGATCTAGAAAAATGAGTCTTTATGAAAGCGTTGAATGATCTCTAAATTAGATTAAATTCAGAAATATTTATAAAAGTTCTGCCATCTACTGGGAGAGGTTTGCATGTCTCTTCCGAAAAGTTTTACGGAGAGACAGTTGCTTGCTTTTCCTTCCCTATTCCTGGTGGGAAGGAAAACCATTCTTTAATAGAAAACTTCAAAACTAGCAGCTTTTTAACTTTCCATGTCTAACAGCGTAAGATGACTGATCAGTTAAAAATACTGCTGCATCTTTAATACAAACTATTCAATAAGCCCTACCTGAATCAAATTCTAACTAAAACCCCATTACTATTCCAATAAACTGGTTTTAGCAACCCCACCAGCACTCTGTAGAAATAAGCATAGAAATAGCACACTGCTATTACCAACATGAAAGAATCCTGCTAAGAGCCCTTCTCTCCACAGAGATGATCTCACCTAAAGTGCTGGAATCTCTGTGGGGACTCTGCCAGCTGCACAAAGAACACAGCTCCCTCATTCGAGCTCTTCAGTTTGGCCACAGGAGCCACACTTTATCAGACAGAATCCCTTGCAGCTTCTAACACAGGAGCATTAAATTAATTCTAGCACAACTAGAAATCCTTTACGAAATGGTTGTGGCGAATGTGTCAGAATTTCCAGTTTTCTAGCCTCTTGAGTACATGTGCACTTGTGACTGAAGTTGTTTTCCAAAATTTTGATTTTTTTTTTTTGTATGCTTGTTTTTAATTAACCCACACTCCCACAAAACTTATATTATTCTGATCAGTACGATTCTGCTATATTTTGAACAAATCTACTAGAGAAGCATATTCCACATCTGTCCATAACTCTTTGAAAAAATTTTTAAGAGTCTGAAAATCATGAATAGAGGGTTAAGACAGCAGAGGTTACTTAACAGGTCCTATAAAAATTTATTAGTAGTGAGTAAGCAAGCAGCACAGATGAGTAAGCTGTATTTTCATGAAGTCTGAAACACTGACACTGAATTCTTAATGTAATGTTTTGCTGAAGTGATTATGAATTCTTGTCACCATTTGCAATTTGAAGGTAAGCCTGTACCCGAATACAATTAATTCTGACAGATCTGAGCAACTTTTGTTCTGAAATATAAATTAAAAAATGGAAATTAGAAAGAATCCAGATCACAATTAAAAAATACTAGAATAGTAGAGGGTACCAGTTTGTCACAGTATGGGTGACATTGTTTTCAGCCTTCAATTTCAAAAGTTAAATGAAGCATCCACCATCTCTATCAACATGTTTAGAGTAAGAAAAAAAGAAATCATACATGCCTTAGCCCTGTAAGAATGAGAGCCACCTTGAAAGTTGATGACACCATAAGCATCAGTAGAGGTTTGTTCTGTATGTTTTTCCACTGACCATTCTTCTATTTCCTGATTATAGTTTTCACCCAGCTTCACATCGGAGTATTTCATAGCAACACTTGCAGTAAAACAAGCATGTTGTCTGACCAAGCGGCCACAACAGCACCTGCATCCAACCATATCATTTAGAATACTTAAGTAAATACTATTATTAGAAGACAAGAGAGAAGAACTTCTTTTATCTGTAACAGAAACACATCAGATTCAGAAAGCAAAGAGTCTAAATATAATATTAACCTCTTTTCCAGAGCAAACCTTGTTGCCATAAATATTATAGCAAGAATTAATTACAAGACATAATTATTATGCAAAATATTGGAACTCATGGAGATAGCAAGTTGAAGGGCAGAAGAAACTAAATAGTCAAGACATCGAAGACATTGATTCTTTGAAGCCAAATAATTTCTGTAACATTTATAAATCTGTGATCTATGTATTGCAGACAATTCTTTATTCATTAGTTATTTTTATATCTAACCTTTCACCGACTTGTCATTTGCAATATTGACCAAAACTTTTTAAAACCCTATTAGGAAAGCACTTATTTAATGGAAAAAATATTCATAACTATTGTAATTACAAAGAACTCTTACCTGACAAGTTGCTGACAAATCTGACATCCTGGAAGGCATCTATAAGAAATATTTAAATATAGGAGTAAACTTCAGATTAAATTTGTGTCTGTGTGTGTGTGTGAACAGACTACTCACACCATGTCACGTGCTTGCAGAAAGATTACTGAACAAAAGAGATCTCCAGTAAATGGAAAACATGCTGCTCAAGTTTGCCTGTTTTTAACGTGGTAACTTATCTGTCTGTATTTTACATGACTGTAGTATACTTGGCAAGTAAAAACACATAAACAGGCAAAAGGTTAAGTTCTGAGACTTCAGATGGGTCTTCAGGGTTTGAACCATCAATATCTGAAGCCCAGGAATATTTCAGACCAGATTATCTGAAGTACTCAAGTTGAAACATTTTGCCAGATGCGGAGAAGTTACTTACAGACCAGCATTTTCTTGGACTCATCCTAAGTATACATTGTTGTATCTATTCTACAAATTCATCCTTCTAATACACATGCAAACTGAACTGTCTGTGTGGGTAGGTTATCTGATCATTTCTGAGTTGCATGTGCAGAAGAAGATGTATTTGAACAAACCTTACACAGTAGTGTCTTTACATAAAGTTTATTTTATAATAAAGAATTCTTCATTTCTACCCACTTCCATCTCAAATATTTTCTGTGTTTTCCTACTAACAGCTTTCTTAATATTCAAAATTAACATAGTAGATAAATTTATTCCACTGTTCTCCATAATTTTCATAAGCAGCTGTTAAACAATTATAGTTAACAGTTAGTATGGAAAAGTGTACAGAGATGGTATACAGTAGTCTTAAACTGTTTTCAGACTTTGAGCATAAACCATTTTGTCCTCTATAGAAGTTACACTCTGCTATTAATCATCTACGGTTTTAATACTGAACTATATACCTTTAGATCCTCTCTAACAGTTATTAAAGTATAGTTATCTATACTAAAAGGTGAAGATCAGCAAAACATACTGAATACTCCTGTCTACACTTGATTAATTTACACATAATTCATGAACAACAGTAAGCATTTCTTAGAAACTCCAGGACAAAACCTAATGGAAAAGTTGTAAAGTCTATTGTATGCTACAAATGGGTTAAACTAAAAGGGCAAGTGTTGAAGATCATTTTGTACCCTGTGAAATGCTCTGGAAATTTTAACAGCTTCCTAATTACTTTGTTTGCATTTGCAAATTTTCCGTGTGCTACAATCATGGCTATAAATTCTAAAAGCTTCTCATGTCACATGGTTTCAAGGAATGTGGTGAATTATTTACAATAACTTAAAAATTCTACAGCATTTACTTTGTTCTTTTTCTGCCTAAACCCAAAGTTCGTTAAAGAAAAATACTCTGCCCCAACAGAACAAAAGAGACTTATAATTTTTTCATGGAAAAGACTGAAAAAGTTTTCTAACGTTCAGAAGAAAAGGTTTCTTAGCTGCTCTCAAGTACACATGAAGCTTAAAAAAAAAAAACAAACCCAAACTGATCTGAAATCCATAATGACAATAGTAAACGTTTTGGGGAGACAAAACTGCCTTAGAATACCTATTTTCAATTTATTTTCAATTTGACCTCATTTAATCTGTGTCACAGATGATATGATCATGAACATCAAGTTCAACCATTTTAGGAACTCTTAAAAATTATACCTATAAACATTTGGTGAAGGTAAACTCTACCAACTAGATATGTTAGAGGTATCACTAACTTGCTTGATTTCACATTTCTAAATTAGCATAAGGTAAAAGCAGCATGTAAGATATGCAAAATATTCTTCATTAGTCTCAGTCTCCCCTCCAGAAATATATTTCCCCATTTTTCAGCCTCAGTTTTTCCTTACAGAACTTAAGGATGAAAAATTACTAAATACCACATGAAATCTTTTGATATTCAAACTGTTCTTATTTTATCTATCTTCTCTGGAAACAAAAATTTCTTCAGCCTTTGTTTTGTAAATTTTTTCCTCCCAACAATTCTTGTTTTTCTTTATTCTTCTATGAATTCTTTCTGCTCTTTTCCTGCACTGTCAGGTTTATTTTTACACTTCATCCTACACTCACAGTGGTGTTCTTTAAATTCCAATAGAGTATATCTTTATGACACTTTCTGACTTCAGAACTGTGCCATCAAAAACAAACAAACAAAAACCCCCCCACCCCCTCCCCCCCCCGCCAAACCAAACCAAACCCCAAACCAAACCCCCCACACTGCAGACACACCATAGACATCCCTAGGAAGACTGGAAAGAAGCAGCGAAGAGAACAGGGAAACACTTATTAGAGATTTCTGCAATGTCCAAGTACTTTCAGAAAAGGAAAAAAAAATAATATCCAAGCTAGACACAAAGAGTGACAATGTCCAGTCACAAGAGAACGAACTAAAGACAGTATTTTATACAAATAGAGCAGTTAGTCCAAAAATGTATTGTAAGCTCTCTTTACAATACTGACTTTTTTTAGTTTTAAAGAGCAGCAATGAGTTCTAGCATCATTTCTTGTTTACCTGTGGGGGTCTTTTGAACTTGGTATAATATACACACACTCCCTCTTGGTGAAAGTATTTTCTATCCAGGATTTCTGGGACTGAAAAATAAAACGTGTAACAGGATTACAAAATACAAATCATACAACTTTGCAATGAAAAATGCCTTTTAAAGAAAAAAGAATTAGAACATGAGGGGTTTTTTGTTTAAAGATGAGGGTAAGTAGTGTCTAACATAAAAAGTTAAACTGTCATTTAATGTTTTACTGTTTCCCAAAAACTAACAAAACCATTTATGATCCTATAAAAGTATCTCACATTGCCTAAAAGCTGAGATAACCAGAATCATTATATAACTTCTTTCATACACAAATCGGATAAAATCCAAAGTAATATTTATTGAAGTAACATTTAAATAGCAAAAATTTGCAATATGGAAATAAAGATGTACCAAAACCCCCAAACAATTTCAAAATAAATTGTTTGCCTACCTTGCTAAGGA
>VXBL01000838.1:1324888-1358129 GCA_013400195.1 Aramus guarauna | reverse complement strand
AAAAAAAAAAAAAGAGTTAACTTTTTTTAAAAATTAACTGCAGTAATTTCATCTAGTCACATCTTTATGAAAGTAAAATTTTCATCTTGAAATTGCAGGTAATGAAGTTTTGTAACAACACTGGCAATTTTTTCTAGTAGCAATAAATAGGTCATAAGCTTTGTTCTTCATCAAGAAACTTTTCATTTCAATGAACAAATTTACTGAGCATCTCTAAGCTGTGTTTTAAGCTTAAACTTGAAACATGTTCCGAAACATGAAATTAAGGATGTTTACTTCTTTAGATGCTTACCTATTCTAATAGCTGGACATAACTTCATTTCAGTTGCTTAAAACAACCATGTAACATTATCTTACATGATAATCTCAGAATTACATGCTAAACAATATGCATAATGCCCAATGTCTACGTCATGTTTCAGGAATACATTGGGAAAGAAACTCAGAGATGATTTTTAGTAATTAAAAACAAGAAGAAATCTTGGGATGCCAATTTGCACGTTATGTAATATTGCTTTAAATCCTTATTAAGAATACATTAAAAATGTCTTCAATGCTAACAGTATGTCCTCTTCTATATTTACATTTTATCTTTAGAAAAATTTGAGGAATTTCATACCTATTCTACTTTACAACAAGATTTACAAAGACTGATGTATATTATTCACAGGTATCTAAATACAGATCTGTGGAAAGTATGAAGAAATTAAGATTTATTTTTTTTTTCCAGATCCATTATAACAGAAGATTCAGTAAAGATGGATGGTTTCTCACTCACCACAATTTCAAGATCAGTTTAAGAAAATACAGAGAAATTATTACAAGAAAGAATGTACCAGCTAGTTTTAACATAGGTCCCTGGAAAAGTGCTCCTCAACTGCCCACCTTCTTTCAAAACATTTCCCAGACTCAGCAGATCTTTCTCACATTATTCATCATGATCTCCTTCCAATATTTTGTTTTAGTGAACTTTGACTATGAATCTGTCAGGACAGCAACAAACTGCTGCTCCAGTTTCTGTCTTCACATTAAGAGGGCCACCAGTCTCTTCCAAGAAAAAGGAGAAAGGTAGAGGCACAATCCACAGGGAAGAATCATGGCAGGGAAGAGGAGCTGTAAACAACAGAATGAGCACTCACACCATGTATTTTACATTTAAATTAATATTTTAAACACCTGGAATAAATAGCCAAACCCATTATTCACTGTCCTACCTCCTTTCCCTATACATGGGAAAGAATGCTGTTGTGGAGCAGAAAGCAAGGGAAAAGCAGGATATTAGATATTGTATGCAAACATGGTGTCATGAAAGATTCTATTACATTGGGGGTGGGGGGAGGTTGGTTTTTTGGGTTTTTTTTTGGCTTTGGGGGTTTTTTGTGAGTTGTTTGGGTTTGGTTTTTTCCTCTGCTTCTTCCCTTTCCCTTTGGAGCAGAAGATTGAAGTGACTGAGTCTTAACAGGCTTGTGAAAAAGATTTCTTCTTCTGCTGTCCTCAAAATTCATCTCTAATCTCCTCAGTGCTTGGATAAGAAAAGAGAAGCACATCACTTTCCAGGAAGGAGCTGAGTATTTCATAGGATACCTGTGCCTTACATGAGCTGGGCTCAAAACGGCTTTAACTCTTCTATACCTTTATCAGAAGATTATCAGTGTTCTAAAAATAAAGTTGGCATACATATATAAAGGTACATATATATGTATATCATATTATATGTCAAAATATACATATAGTAGGCAGTCCAAATTTCTAGCTTCCTCCTTGCATGGTAATTTTTTAACACTAATAAGCCTTAGCCTTTGTGATATGAATCCCAGTTCTGGAAGCTGCTCTCTGCTTTGCTGAGTGTCCCCACTGTTTATACGGGTATGTTTTGTTTTGTTTTTTTTACTTTATTCCTTAAAACTGAGGTCTTGTATAGATCTTCCCTTTAACATTGCAGTAGTTTAAGCTTACATATGAACTCTGCAGATCCTTTAGAATATAAAAAGATAAAGAAAAGTAATTTAATACTTAAATGTTTTAGTCAGCTGGCTAAAACCACACCTTGAAGCAAGCTATCACAAGCATAACATGCTAGATATTGGAATCTGAAGTATATAAACCACAAGTAATTGCGTCAATTGCTCCATGCAATATTGTTTCATTATTAAGTGGTGATCAAAGCTGGGGACAAGGAACATTAGCTCACAGTGTGCAACATCACTTTGCACAATAAACAGTTCTGAATTTATTTTTTTTTAATAATTTGATTAATTTTTTTCTTAAAGAATGTACAGTTTTGACCACTCATCAGGGACTTCTCTATTTTCAGTAGAGCATGGGTACATCTATGCTATTTATGTGGAGGAGGCTCTATAACGTTATTAAAACACACTTCGAACTTTTCATTTGGTAAAATTAGACTGTCTCTAGAAGCACTCTTGTACACTGAACAATATCGCAAGAGATTTTATACATTTGCTCATTACAGAGTCTTGGTTTTATTTAAGGAGAGGGAAAAGGGGGGAGTAAACCAAAAAGAGAACAGAGTAAGCGAGAGACATTTCCCATAAACAGGTAAATATCACATTAAAAATGTAGTACGAACTGACACACGGTATTGCCTTCCCTGTAAGAAAGAACTACTATTACATAATGTTCCTGTGATGACTAGAAAAAGGAAGATGTGAGGACACTCACTGTTAAGACAAATTAGTTGCAGCAATTACCTGTAAGAAATACTTCCTTATCAGCTAGAGATTAAGTTAAAATAGGAGATCACGTCAGTAGTCAAAAAATTAATATGCAAGTTATCAGACTGTTTTTTAAAATTTGCCTACTCTTACTAAAACTGTTTTATCATCTCTACTGCATACACAACTACAAATCTTAAACTGCTTCCAGTAATGGGGCAACTTCTGCCGATTGAGTGTTCTGTTTTGCTAGTGTACTTTAGAAGGGGTACCTTACAGGATGGCTACGGGCAACGTGGGTCAGGAGCTCTCAATACAGCGAGCTCTGCAGTGCTGCTATTTAAGAGAAAGGTAAGAAAAGAAGGCAAAAAAGAACTATGAACCCTCCCCAAAAAACATATGGTCAGATGTTAGCAAAAAAGTACAAGTAGTATCAACATATAATGAGCTACTTTTCAACTATTTACTTTCTTTTCTTTCAAACTTGCATCTTGAGGAAAAAACCTCAGCTTTCCAGATTCTCTTCTGTGCATTTCAAATCTCAAGCTAAATAAAACTTAAGACTTAAAAGAAAAATGTTAATACAATTAATATTACTCTAAAACTACCTTCACTATCTTTTTTCTACAGGTGAGGTATCTATGAAAACTTCACCACATTAAGACCTCTTAGCAGTCAACATTGGCAGGATCTCATCTGCACACCAAAAAAACCCTTAAATTTGACTTTTTGGATGACGTACGACAGTAACTACTCACTCCTAGTCCCGAAGTGGCCAACAAGGCTTTTGCTCAGTCTTTAAGCTGTAGAGGGTTATGCAAGATATCTCATTCTGGTTGCACTGATTTCTGAGCAAAGTTCACTGTGTCTTTCAGTACTTCTCAAAGAACTTCAAGAAACAAAAAGCACATAGATTTGATTCAATAAGCTAGAAGAGATATACTCACCCTGGGATCATGATTAAACAAAATACTTTAAACTACTTCAAATAAGTAAGTCCTTTCATAACAGTTTCACAAATGCTGAAATAATTACAATTGCTATTTGAAATAAAACATACACAAGTATTTGCTGACCTACAAACTCAAGAGAATGTACCCAACTACAGTACTTCCAACTTCTGGAAGCGTCTAAATACCAAAATAATCCCATAACCTTTTACAACAGATGAAAGTTTTACCATAGTAGTTTTAGTATTAGTTATTTTTGATACAGCAATAGCATTAGCACTCAAAAGCATCATTAATAGAAATTATTTAAGTGTACCTGCTCAAGATGCAAGTAACTCCTTATGTTATGTTTACTGAAATACAAGATGGATGTTTTTAGCAACTCTCCTTGTAGAATGAAACTTTTAATACAAAGTTAACTATAATTTAAGGTTTTGTATATAGCAGGTTACAAACAAAAAGAGGCAGTCACCAAAGTACAGTAAGAGATCAGGTATCTCTCCTCCCTTCAACTGCCGTAAGTGTTTATAAAGAGCCTCTTACTCAACATATTAAAATAATAAGACAACTAAGTTCTAGCAACTGATGGACAACAGCACGAAGAGCTTTATCAAACTATTGTGAAATTCTTCACGTTTATCCAACAAGTTTGGTCTCAATTATTTTTTATATAGAAAGTAAGCTTTCCTATTTGGCAAGATCTCAGAATAACTTGCATTTACACAAATATGGCAGGTAGAAATATACTGTATAGCTGACAACCGTGGACTTGTTCATGTACAACAGGATCCCAGTTTATTCCTTCTACTCATAGGTAATACTGTATACTGTTGAAGGCTCATAAGTTATAGAAGATTTGTTACAAAACTGAACTTTAACTTATCCTAAATATATTCTCAAAACTGCAACACTGCATACCAACCTAGCAGTTCGGCTGACAATTTTTCTACAAAGCTGATCAGGTGAATCAGGAAACTGAACTGGATTAAAAAATAATATTCAAAACTGTGACTTTTGTGGAAGACTGATAACAGATTTCAATTACTGATTGCATAGACCTTAGTGTCAGATTTAGAAGTCATATCACTTTCTATGGCATCTCATATTTCAGCTTTCAAATCTTTGCTCATGCTATATGGCAGTTAAACATACGGAATAGTTTTTAAAAGAAAAGATCTTCCACTTTTATTTGTCCTTTATTTAAAAATAAATACTCTATATTCTTTCCCCACTGCCTCCAGTTTTCCAGAAAGCTGAAGTTTCTATTTGGACAAAAGAAAATACATGAAAAGTTTCAGGAAGCCTGAAAACAAGAAGATACAGTGGAAACTCTCTGCAGCAGGAACACTCATGCTAGCACTGCCGTAGAGCAGTCCTATCCATCTAGGTCACGACCAGGAAGATAAATTTCAAAACATTGCTAAAAGACATTCTGTACTAAGAACATCCTTTAGCTTGTCTATTCAAGGAAACGTCCACTGACAAGTTACTGCTTCTTATATAACCATACATACTGCACACACTCTTTTCATGATTTACAAGAGGATCTCTTATCTAAGAAACCCATTCCCTTAGCCAAGCACGTGCTATACCATGGGACTGAACTGTGATCCCTGCCCAGCTAACTGAGCTCTGGGACCTGCAAGCTATAGCTGAAAGGCAGAAATTCCAAACAAACCTTTATCTTATCGTTTCTATACTCAATACATCAAATAAACCCAAATCAAGCCAAACAACCAGGATGAATATGACATCCAATTAAGTTACTGCATATCAAGTAGCTTAGAATTCATAAAACTTGTGGAAGAGATGTCATAAATAAAATGCATGCTAGCTCTCACTGCAAAGATTTCCAGCAGGAGCTTCAAATCCTTAAGGCCATAAGAACTGTGCTCCAGGCAAAGTATCTGGACTCATTCTTAGTACAAATTAACTGAATGATACTGAAAATGTGTATCTCAGGACAAGCTAACTAAGCTGCTGTGGATGGGGTGGAGAGTTATCTGAAAGACAGTTAAGCCTACATTTCTCAAAGAAAATACCTAAAATTTTGTATTAAAAATGCTAGCAGAGCACAACCTAGATCCTCACGGAAACATTTATCATTTGAGGAAAGTCTTCAGAACTTCAGCTAACATTAAGTAAATAAGCAGATGGGAGGAGAAGAGGAAAAGGTAGTTAAGTTTGATGCCATATATTTGCTAACATTTGTTTTAAGCTCTTGGCTCCAGCAAACCCCAGACATTTAATTTACTTGCTTTCCTTGCAATTTAAAATTACATACCTCTATAATTACTGTTTGAGCTTTTTTTTTTTTTTTTTTTTTTTGGGGGGGGGGGGGGAGGAAGGGAAGGAGAAGAGAAAACAAAGTACTCAGCCTGCTAGTATTACTAACTATATTTAAAAGACTCTCTGCTGAATAACAACACTGTCTAGAGAATACACAACACATACAAAAAGTTTACAGAATTTGTTCTTGAATCAATAACTAGAATACCAGTCAATCTTACCAATTTTTAAGTAACTTCTGTAGAAAGTATGGATATGTGGGATACTAGAAAGACAAAAAGGCCCCCATATTATCACAATGCCAAATGATATTTACCGAGTGCTTTAATTTACCCCTCTGAAGTATGTCACTCTAAGTGAGAATTGTGCATTAATCTTAAATTGTTGTTTAATCCACTACAAACAAAATTTTTTGCAAGGATGATTTACCTGCAGTCCACATCAGGATTATTTTATTATTATTCTGAAACAACTACCAGCCTCATCTACAATAAAAAGTTGTTTCATATAACTTTTCCCAAACTCATTGGGACACCTCTTGTCACAGAACCCGAATGACTCAGACACAGACAGACCCATCGTGCACAAAAGGCGTCTCTGCTATGTTGAAGATCCTGTTCTGAGCAGAACAGGGTTCACCCAGCTTCACTTGACTCATAAGAAACCAAACAGTTTTCTGGGTTGAAAGACTTCTCCAGTGAAAATATTTCTACAGTCCTGAAGATACATTGCTCAACAGCAAAAAAATATTGGTTTTATTTTAAATAAAACTGTTGAGGAAGCAGGGAAGGAAAAAAGAGCAGAGAAAGTCTTCTGTCGATTCTCCTGCACACTGCATTCAGAAGCAGACCTCAAACAAGCCAGCGAGCAAGGATACCAATCTTCACATCAATGGCTCCCTTAGTGCCAAAAACAAACATTCAACAATCCTATTCTTTATTAAACAGTTCAGGAGATTTGCTCTGAACAGTTTTCACAGCAATCCAGGTCTAACAGAGTAGCTATTGTTTCATCAAAGTCTTCTCTGACGTAACGCAGTCACCACCAAACTCACCAAATCCACGTGCAGTTTTGGATGCAAAGAGCACTTGGGATTTGTCAAAAGGGATTTTTACAGCACTCTCAAACTTGACAACAGTGATTCCAATGGAGCCAACATGCTGATTCTGGGGGAATTTTCTCACCAAACAATCACAAATCGTAAAATTAAGTTGGTTGGGGATTTTTTTTTGTAGATTTATTTAATTCAGGAGACCATAAACTCATATACAGAATTTAACATTCTGAATTTGTTATTATTAATCCTAATGCACCAGAATAAAACCCACAAACCTAATATTTTTGGGACATTTTTATTACATTCAGACTCAATGCATTTTACCTGCATTATTGGGAAAGTTATTTTCTAAATGCAATACAGGTCTTTCAGAGAGAAATTCAGAGCAAATCCAGCATATTTTTAAATAAATTTCTAAACACCCCTGTGAAGCTGCATGCTGTTCTGCAGTTAGACCAGTCATAAAATTAGTCTTCCTTCCTAGAAAGCATTAAATCTTAAAATGCATGCACCATCCATACAAGGTATATAAAGAAAATCTTAAAACATACCTAGAAAATATTTCACAACTGATTCTACAGTATGAGAACCTCAGGTCACACTGGAATAAACCATCAGTTGATTTCAGAAGACATGCGCACACTGGTGTTAGTTCCAAAATGGCTTTCTCTCAGCTGAGATAATAAACACCTCCAGAGTTAAATGTCCAATTAACAGATACAGTAATTAAATAAACTTGCCAAAACCAGAGACTCTATAAGACTATGTCAGCACAGCAGATGGCACGCTGCTCCTGAACACGCCTTCAGAAAAGCGGGGTATTCTGGGGGTGGGGGAATGTATTTTGCTTTTTATTTCCCATCTTTCATCAACAGACTTTGGAATTTTGGTAGGAAAACAAAAACACAAAAGAAGGTAAACCAGTTTCACTGCTGAAATCAATTTACTTACTCCAGTTTACAGTAATTTACATTTGCAATCCTCCCAACTAACGAAATACCAAGCTAAAAAATTTTAGAATTTTAGCCCTTCTAAAGAATCTATAAATTACTTTCTATGAGCTCCCAGACTAATCAGATGCATTCCATAAAGCATTTCAAAACATACACCAAAGCTATGATCTGGAAGCAACAAACCAGGAATTAGCCCACTGAGTTTTCAAAGGAGATGAAAATAATCCTTTACCCCCAAGACTTACAACCATGGTTTGGGGCGGGGGGGAAGATAGAAAGAGAGTATGTGGTCATAAATGCAAGGAAAATATAGCTACAGCTCTTCAGCCAACATTTTAACTCTAATACTGACTTTGTTCAAGTGAGACATTCCAAAAAAATACATAGCAAAAGTACATAGCAATGTTTTCAAACCTCTCATACAGTGCCTGCTTCATTCTGCAAGGGTCCCTTGTTCAAAACCCTTTTTTAATTGCGTCAAGTCACCAATGTAAACCAGTCCCAAACCTCTTACATTTTTAAACACACAACCTACTTTTCCTTCCTTATCTACAGTGATACAATTGTACAGTCTGCATCCTCTTTGCCTCTCTCAACATCGATTTAGCTGCAGTCTGTGTTCTCATCTTACCGTTGATGCAGATTGCAAGCCTACACACTCTCTTAAATAAGACCAGCAGGAAGGTAGAGTCTGCATACCTACTCACCTACATGCAACAGAAACGATGCCAAGCCTTGTTAAGTGGGTCAAGTAATTTCTGTGAGCATCAAGGATGGCCACTCAACCTGGTCCTTTCTGCAGGGATCGATGGGACACACTGTGCATGGCTGCTAAAACCTCTGCACTTCCTGGCTCACCAGATTTACTCCACATGCCAGAAATGTGGGGCATGAACCACACTAATTCTTTCAAGTGCTGGGCTTACCTCACACATGCCGCACCGGGTGTATGAACAGACAATCCTATAAACTCTGGGTTTATTTTTGGAAGGAATGAGGCTTGGGGGACGCTTTCAGAGGTTAAACAATTCACATAGCATGGATCCATTGGCTGTCCTCCCCAAGCAACTTCCAGTCCCTTCCCCATCATGTAGGGAATACAAATCACAGATGCAAGGAGTTAGTTGTGGTCATTTCTGGAAATAAAGCAGGAGGAAAAGACTCCTGTGACTAGCCAAATAATTAATCCTACCCTCAATTTGCTTCCGATTTGTTCCCAGATGAAAAAAGCTCAGCTCTGGCAGCCGCTATTCATAGACAGCATACAGGCTGCAAGTTCGCTTCACCTAGCGCAAAGGATGTATTTCAGCTTTATTTGAGCTGCAGATTTAAAGGAGATCCTGCCTTTCTAGTTCATGAAGTGCATGAACATCTGATTAATGCATTATATGATGAAGCACATTACAACTACAAAAGCAAGCTGAAAGGGTGGATGGTGGATGTTGCTGGTCTCGCTCTACCACTTTCTTAGCCTGTTCCATTTACAGATCTGACTTATTTTTAATGTCATACAAAGGAAGGTACTTCTCTATCATCACAGTGAAGATTTTGGTGCCTGCTGACTTAAGTAGGCTATTATTAACTCACTAGAGCAATGGAAACTTGTTATCACTATGGGATTTTTGACATAGCTAGCCTCACACAACCCTTTGAATATCTAAAAAAAAAAAAAACAAACCACCAAACCCCAAAAAACAAAAACCCACCAAAAACCCCAAACAAAAAAAAACCTAAACCCAACCAAAAACCAGGAAGCCTTATGCCCACACATAAATTATTACAGATCAACAATATTTCCCTGAATAGCATGGATGAGACAGAAGAGCAAGAGAACATACTAGTGGGCATGTGAAATAGGCACCAGACCACTGCTAAGGATGATGAAATTTCACATAACTTATCTTTAGACACAGTATCAGGGAAAACCAATTTATTTTTATAATCAAAGCTACTAACATTAGGAAAGAAGCCCTTCAGCAAACACACTATCAAAGAACCACCTGAAATGGATTTGGAATTTTGTTCACTTTAACAGTGAGTACCATAATTTAAAAATTAAAAAAAAAAAATCACTTTGTATAAGTTATGCAAGTCATCTCAGAGCAGAAAATTAGTATTAGGCTGGTTCCAGGCTAATATTAAAATATCAGCATTGGACCTGATGTCTGAGGGAGACAGAAGTTAGTCATACAACCCCTGAACTGCCTTCATTTTCTTGGTAAGGGGAATACGTGCATTACTCATGTACAGGATCATGGAGGTGTGATGGGGTACATGGCCTTAGCCCCTGTTCTCTATGTTCTCCCAGTCTATACACATGTTGACACCAATGTGCCAGTATTTGCTAGCTACAGTAGGGGAAGCCAGTATTTTGGTCAACTCTCCACAGCAACCAGAATTCTTGGGAGATAAGAATAGGATGGAGAAAGTAGGATGAGCTGAGACAAAACCACAACAAAACAAGAATTTGCTACAGTATAGTTCACCTACTATAGAATTACAAAGACTTAAGCATTTTTAAATTCAGCTCACTAACAAAGAGCTACTGGATTCAATTACAGTTTCATTGCTTGTCAAGACAGAGAACTAGCTCTCCTAACAGAGCTAGCTAAGTCCGAAGTTGCTCAAGAGCGTATGTTGACTACAGCCCTCATCTTGGGGCCTAAGTAGCCTGACAGTGTTCTAGAGACATCCATGTACCTCAACTCTTACCAGAAGATAAAG
This sequence comes from Aramus guarauna, assembly GCA_013400195.1. Taxonomy (NCBI): domain Eukaryota; kingdom Metazoa; phylum Chordata; class Aves; order Gruiformes; family Aramidae; genus Aramus; species Aramus guarauna. The sequence continues at coordinate 1,347,481 of VXBL01000838.1, read as the reverse complement.
TTCCCCACTAAAACTATTTAAATAGTTTCTGTTTACTCTAGAAAAGTGCAAAGAAGAAACTTAACTGGGTTTATTTAGGCAAATGTGAAAGCAGCTAATTACTGCCTGAAGTAATATATAACACTTATGTAGGCACTTTAAAAATTTCCACCCTCCTTTTTTGAGGGGAACAAACAGTTGTTTGAGCTACTGTGTCTTATTTTGTTGATCTCTCATGAGGTTACTTTTACATAAAAATTGAGCTCTCCATCACAACCTCATACTACCTGCTGAAATATTATTTTACACTGATTTCCCCATTAGCATTCAACTATTTTATTATTAGCAAGTTTTGAAAGTCTCAACTACATCTTGCATCTCTCTTCACGAATGTTTAAATATTACAGCCAGAGCTGTAAAACCTACACAATGCAGGTATTGTGAGAGAGCTTAAAGTCATTCGTTTTATCTCCAGGTCAATACTTAGGCTGCTAAAATGTACATTTTACTACACCATTTACCAAAAAGCACTACAAAGCTTCCTATCACACCATCCTTCACATGCACGCAGCATTGCTAATTAAGATACAAGCAGAGATCCTAATGTCTAACTACTCATTGAAACCAAGGTCTGGCTGGTTCTAATGCAGAGGGAAACAGAATGATGTCTTTTGGTGTTTCTCTTATCCTAGTCTTACAGGGTTGCCTCAGCAAGCTTAAGTTCTCAAGCTGAATATTCAGATCTCAAATCAAAAGCATAAAACTCTCATCAAACATTTGCATGAACTTGAAATACTCTGATTCATTAAGTTGGACAACAACAACTAAAAAGCAGAATAATCTGTGGGGACAAAAACTCGCTTTTTGCTGTAGCAAGGAAAACTAAATATATTCAATAAAAGGACAATCAACTCAAGAAGAAAAAAAATTTGAAATATAAAAGGGATCCACTCCGAATGACACTTCACTAACCGAAAGCATAATGAAGCAATGTAGGGACATCCCCAGGATGTACAATTTATTGTCCGCAATCTACTGTCTCAATCTTATCTCTTTATTTTTGTTTATTGCACAGTGATATAGGTATCCTCTACTTAAACTGTAGTTTCTTCAATCTGCTTATCAGCTCTCCCACCATATGTTGATGCAGAATTGCAGGTTACCCACAGAACTGAACCACCTGCAACACATCTATGTTTAATACCACAAGCCTAAATAATCACTCAGAAACTAAATATATGATTTTTAGAAATAAAGTCTTTTTTTTTTTTTTTTCAATGTGGGAGGAACAACTAATTAAATGATACTGAGAGATCACACCACCACTTGTACTTTGTAAATGTTTTCTGTTTATTATAATTTCTTCCAGTGTACTCACTTCCAGCAAAACTCACCAGTGCTGAGTGGTATGTGGCACAAAAGCCTGCCTAAGCTGTACTGGACTTCTGCCTCGGGTTCCTCTCTGGCCTACTGAGGGAAAGGAGTGAAGACAGACCATCATTCTAGAGAAACAAAAGACAACACTAAGGAGGTGGAGGTCCTGGCAACAGCAAAGCCAAGATACATAGGGGAAATATTTGCTTTAAGAGATGCAATTCTTCAAATTATACAGCGAGGGTGCAGTCAGAGCAGACAAGCTTAGCAAGTTATTCCTCTGCCCTCCCACCCATTCTCCTGCCACCTCCATCCCACCACCAGTTGTGCACTAGCCATTTGGCAAGTTGATTCAGCTTCCTAAACCAGTACGACATTATTTCCAGGAAAAAAAAAGAGCAGGTAAAGGCAGAAAACTAAGGCACAGGAAAGGACCACATGGCCATGACCAGGGTAGGAACAAGGGAAGTAGGACATCCCCTTTGGTAGCAGTAAGATACTGGGTTAGCAAAACAGCTGAGCTGATCTAAGCATACTGTCAAGGTACATCAAAATAATCCCCCAAAGCACACTTACTCTAGGCATCCAGGAAGAGATGACAGATCTGTCATACAAAAAGGCATTCTTTTTAAGCACCTGTATCCTGGTGATCAGGAAGGAAAGGAAGCTAAGACGGTATTTCTTTATTTCTCGGAGAGCTGCCAATGAAGCAAGAACATATTGCCTAAGGTCACACTTTAGGTGAGCAGATACCCTGCGTTTGAGAATAGCATCCATTCTCATCTGACACTGAAGATGTTTTTTCCTAATTCATGGTATAATTAAAACTCAACTAACTCCTAATACATTAATTACAAATGATTTTTCTTGTCCTACATGCAGGATCTTTACATTTGTCAGAAAACCCTGAAAAATCCAGTAATGACACCCAAGAGGACAGTCAAAAAGACGAACCTTATCTTAGCAGTGCTAATTTTCCTACATCCTCTCTGCAGACAGAAGAGAACTGCTCTGAATCCCCTTCAGTCTCCACTGAGCAAGCCTAGGGATTCACTGCCTAATTAGCTTTTGTGAATAAGCCTCCCCCCTCTACAAAGACTACCTGTATTCTGCAGGCTGTCTACATGCATGCGACCAGCAAACATTTTTCTACAACCTGAAAACAGGATTTTTCTGAAGGCAGAAAAGCTTCAATCTTTTACATTTTCTATGTGAGGAAGAAAGTGCAGCCCAGAGTTTACTGCATCATGTTGTCCAGCAAAGTACTATGATTATACTAGTACCAAATATTTCTCTCGTGGGCTACAGAACACCAAGCACAACCAGACTGGTGCATTCACACAATGACTCATTTGTTAGCAGCCTTCATCGCTGCAGAATGTTCACCTGTAATACTAGCTGGCAGCCTAAAGCAGGACAAGGATGATGAGTGTTTTTTTGCCTTCTTTCCCTATATAAGCAACATAAAAAGACCACATTGTTTCACTAACACATTTGAAACAATTACAGAGAATTTAACAGCAAGGAGTCCCCGAGTTATATGGCAAACTGCATGCATACCAAATGTGTTTTTCCTACAGCTGAAAACTTAAAAAGGATTTTTTCTGCACAAGATTTTTATAAAAGAAACCAAGAGTAAGACAGACCAATTGCTTAACGAGGCAAAGACATAAATCTGAAGTTGGCACAAATTAAAAGGACAAAGGTTAGTCAAGGGGATATTTCTGTTTTTCAATGCCTCTGGCTGCAAAGCCAGTAAATGCCAGTTTAAGGGCTTTATGTCCATTCCCAACCTCCACATCTGGGCTTAGTGCTCCTTACACAGGCCAAGGTAAAAGCTTGCAGGGCTGCCCCATAGGCTACTCTGCAGTGTAACCTCATGCACGTTTTCAATAGCCTAATTAAGGAGTCAGCAAACTATAGCTTGTGAAATTGGGAGGAGCGAGCCTCTTCCAACTAATTCCACATCCAGAGGCCTTGCAACATCAGATGATACTAAGTTCCTAGAAAGTTGTCTAGGTTATTTGTCTGCTATGGTATCAGCAATTCATTACTCCTGCACTAGTGCAAGATTACTACCATGAGCAGGAATTCCTTCAAGATCAATCACTCTCGAACTTTTTGGCCACCCTCAGCCATGTACTATTCTAATGCCTTCAACTGAAGGTTTATTAAACCCGCTGTTTAACAGAATTCTGCAAGCTACAGTTTAAACAATACTGCAGCCAGGGAATACAGAAGAAACTGGTAAGACTTTTGACATTTAAAACATCATTAACTGCACCTACTCTTGTAGATTAACTGATGGTTATAATACAACAGAAAGTTGATTAACAGTTCTGTAATTACACAGCCAGTATTTTTAGGCTCCAATCGTATGTCACTTAGGCACATACATAATTTAACCTATTCAAGTGACTAAGTTACACCTGACTAAATACTTGCATGACTGCGACAGCCACAGGGACAGGCTTGGAAAGGAAGCTGAGCTTTTTCAGACTGGCTTTAGCCACAAACTAGTATACCGCATTGAACTTACTACACAACGCCAATACACATGCAATTTTAACTATGTTGTGCATCAGCACGACCGTCTTTGAACCTGGCCACGTGGCTGATGCTGAGCTCTATCAGATAGATTACTAGAATGCAGCTTTACTCTCTCCTACCCCAAAGGACTAGGTTCAGCTTCCTGAGAAAGTTAAACAGGGATGGGAATAGCACTAAAAAGCAAAGTAGCAGCATGTTAAGAACATGGAGAAAAAAAATCTAGTGGTATTTTGTTATGCAAGACAAGTTACCGACAGTGGATCATTTGCCAACAGAAATAACATGACGGGAAGGGTCAAACTCATCTTGATGCAGCTCAGTTCACAAACACAGGCTACAGCACAGCATATCTGGTAAAAAAAAGTTATTTTACATCTGGTAGCACACATTCAGAAAAGAAGGTCAAGAGAACATCCTCTGTAAACAAGAATTTAGACACAAAAGTATTCAAGCATAGCTAGTACGTGCCTACAGTACAATTAGACAAGGTCTACAATGCAATTTGGTTTATACTTCGAAGAGGCTACAAAACCTGATTTGTGATGGTACAGCCCCATCCATGCCTGCACACAAGGCTGTAAGATTTAGAAAACATTCATGCAGAGTGGATGACACAGAGTAACGGAACACTTGCTAATATGATGGCACAAGTCAACTCTCAAGCACCTCAAAGCAAGCTTCACAGCTGATGTCAAGTTTGGGGTGCCACAATCCCATTTTCCTAAGTCTCTGCACATGATCCCACCCCATCTCATACCAGCACCAGCATTTATGCAGTCACGTGGAGAGCCAATTCGTGGAAATGACCGACAAAAGAATTAATCCTCAAAAAAAAGGAAGTGATTAGATGTTTATTCAATTCAGATGCCCAAAACAGTGACTGAGCACAGAGGGAAGCACAAAGGGATGGGCGGAAGGGTGACAGCCAGGGCTTAGATAAATTTAGACTAGATTACAACTACACCTTTTAGAAGAGTTTTGGTAGATTTGGGAGCGGCTAGTAAAGATGCTATGGACTCAAACATCAACCCTGTCTCATATCTGAGATTATTGCCCTGCAACACACTTATCCACACCTCAAGCACTCCAGGTCGGTCTTGGGAACTGTATTGTCAATGAAGTGAGTAATACTGGGAAGACCTGGACTGCTAAGTAATACTAGTTCTAGAAGTGCCCTGAGTCTAGAAATTTTTAGGTGGTAAGTGCTTGTTAAGCACAGTATTCCTAACAGAGAAACTAGAAATTCATTTGCAGAAGGCATAAATGTAAATTTATTTGCTTATTAAATTTAAATTTTAGAAGTCAAATTTGTCAGGTCTGCATTTCATAAAAACTGATTATCACTTTGCAGGATTAGGAGGAGAAAATCTTAGCAGGTATTAGGATAAGGACTGTCAGCCAGGAACATCTTGCAAAATTCCACCCAATATCTTTTCCTTTCCTCTCTTAGCAAAGGTGACAAGAATCAGGTAGATAAGCTTAAGAAAGTAAGTACTTCTTTGAGTAGAGGTAAGTGGGAACAATGCACAGAACAAAGGCTGGTATTCAATTGCAATAACCATTGTGTTAACACTGACTGAGCTGTAACAGACACTTTCCCAGGCTTTGAAGATTACAGAGTTGTATTATGGTGAAAGACTGAACACCTAGATTAAATTAACTTAGAGCTGTAACTGAGAAAGTATTCTCAAGCAGGAATGTGTTAGTGTATGACAGCAAAAATACACTGCAGTAATCACCCAAAAGGTTGTCAGTAAAAAATAATAATAATAAAAAAAATAAATCGGCAAACCAGAGCTTAATAGAAATCTGCCAATTCTCAGAACCTGTAGGTTTGGGGTTGGTTTTGGGTTTTTGTTGTTGTTGTTCTGTTTTTGTTTGGTTTTTTTTGTTGTTTTTTTTTTTTTTGTTTTTTTGTTTTTTTGTTTTTTTGTTTTTTTTTAACTGATTTGATTAATAGCAAATAATTAAAGGCATAATTTGATAGCATCGGGAGTCATCCACATCAGGCTTTGGGATCCAAGACTAGGAAGCAAGAAGCCTGGCCAGGCTGCCACAAACCTTGAAATAGCTCCAAAGCTCTCCAACTCAGAAAGAGACCTCCCCAAATTGTTGCAATTACAATTACTAGCAGTAAGCCTAGAGATTGATAAGATTTACACGTGCATTATTTTCAGATATAGACAAACTAATTGCACACATCTACCTACACTCTTTGAAACACTTTATTAGCTAGTTGCATGCTCTTTGCAGAACACATGATGTGCATTTAAAAAAAATAAGCACTTTATGTTGGACTGTGTCCAAATGTGAACTAGCCATCTCCACAGACAGGTTGAAGATGAAGCAGTAATAAAACTTTGCAGAGGATTTACAATAGCTGTTTCTGAAGTTGGATCATCTGAAAACATGAGTTGTCAAACTACACACAACAAAGTACCCACTTGATTACTGAATCAGTCTGTCAAATTCCTATTTTGCAGCTGTAGAAAATCAATAGATATGCTAGCACACATATCACATGCCATCCTCCTACAGTTGAAAAATCAAATAACATAAAGGTGGGTTGGGATACGCTAACTCAGCAACTGCACATTTGCCATACAGGGTTCAAACATTTCAGAAAATCTGACAATAGAAAATTGATGACACAGCTCACATTAGAATGAGTTTGTAAGACTTTTTAGGCAAAAAAAATATATTGCTCTTAATAACATAAGTATTAAATAATCTGTAACTTCTACGTGACTTTTAAATTTTTTTTGGGAAAAAAAAAACAACCCTAACACAATACCAAAAAAACCACAGAAATTCCCAGAATTAAGGTTTAATCCAAGCCCACCACCTCAGTAACATCTGAACTCTGCTTTAGCTAAGGGGGAAAAAAATGCATAACTTATAAACCAAGTTCAACCCACTCTAATGTGCTGTCACGGTTACCATACTTTAAACTTGTCTTGGCAATCAACCACTATATTTATCTTACAGACTATTCCTGCAACATCCTCATACCATATGTTGTCAAATCATTTTCCACAGTTAAATATTCTAGTCCTTTCACAAGGCAGCTTTTTGGAGCTATCAGCACCACAATCAGCAACACAGTTATTTTTCTCCCTGTATTTTCCGTATGTTTAGAACAATTTTCGTCGGACTCTTGGGAAGGAAAAAAACCCAATACAGTTAAGGATAACGATGTTATTTATCCCAGCTTCTTTCGGTTTTTGTATTTCCTTATCCCATCAGAAGTTCACTGGCCTTTCCTTCTTGGAAAGAAGGGAGGAATAAGAAATTTCCGTTGCTCACCTAACAGCAATTAGACAACTTGCGTTGTCCCTATTTCTGTGCAAGAATTATAGCGGCTGGAGAGAAAAACAAACTTGAGCTGTACTGTGGTTCCAGCAAACCTGGTAGTTAAAGAAAGTGGCTCACGCCCCTGCTTTAAAACAGCTCACATCCACTTTACATGTTAAGCAAAATATAGGTGTAAAGAAGGCTGGAAAAACCTTACCACTCCTCAAAAAAAATAGCATTCCTTCCATCAGTGCAAAAGCTGTGATGGAGACCGGTCGCCGAAACACTGCTGCTCAGGTCTGTGGCCCCATACAGTTACATGCAATGGTTCGGTGTGCCAGGCGACGCTGATTTAATGACCGGCTGCTACCAAAAAGACAAGTCACCTCCTGCACATCCCACCTCCTCTCTTGCACAGCAGCACTGATGTCCAGCTAATCCTGTGCTGAGCCAGGTCAGGAAGCGAAGCTTGCCAATACAAAGGTTTTAGGGGTTTACTTTTTCTGTTCTTTTGTTAGATTAGCTTTCTATTACTTGAAATACAAAAACATCTACAACTCAAGTAAAAGAAAAGCTAAGCTTAAAGTAATAAAAGTAACAGCAACCGAGGATTAGGCAGATCATTTTCAGTATAGGTTGTATCACGACATATTAACATGACACCGTTATCTGAACATTTTCATTACATGGGCAAAACAGATAGGATTAAATCAAATCAAGGACAATAACAAGATTATAGAGAATACAATAGTGGAGAAAGAAGGTTTCAAGCCAGTGAACATGAAAAAAGCATGTAATAAACTTTGTTCAAGTTTTACCACAGGTCAGGGCAGTATCACTCCCTATTTTTTGTAGAAGTAATGAAGCACATAGATTCATTTGTCAGAGACTACCACTACTTGTCAGCATCAGAGGTAAGAAGTGACCTTATCGTTAATAATCATTTAAGTATCTTATCCAAATACACACACAGAGTGAGATTATTCAGCAATTTATCTGTTGAAAACCCAGCTGCTGGAATTTCAACCAGTGAAGCTAAAATGCACCAAGACAGAATTATTCACATAAGAAACAAGAAACGTGACCTCAAAGACTTCAGTTCTGGAAAACGCACATATTGATTTTACTATCAGTTTGCCTTTTTTAAAGTGGGACAAAACCCAGAATGTTACTTGGTTTCAGCAAATTAACATGGCACACAAATATTGTGGCCAAAGTACACTCAGTTAAAGGAAATGAGGGATTCTGAAAGAAATAAGTATCTGATAAAAAATAAAAAGATAAAGTTCTATTTTTCAGATTAAGTATATTGGCATGGGAAGTATTATTTCATCATCTTGATTTTTCAAAGCATCAGCCACAACTTCAAAATCCAACCTCAAGTCTTTACTGGAACTTCATATTTGGGCTTTTTCAGACAATATGCTGACAGCATCAGAAGCTAAGTAAAAGTGTCAGTGCTAGTATAACTATGTATTAAACTCCTAATTAGGCTCATCAGGGTCTTTCTGGGAAAGAAAATTAAACTTATTGTGCAAAATCCTGTCAAGACTCAAACTGTAGACTATAAAAGCATCTCTTTTTGACAAGTCCTTTTAGAGATTTATTTGCAACATTACTGGTGTAAAATCGACAAACCAATATGGCCAAACTGTATTGTGTCAGCATCAATTATTTAAGTTGAAAACAATCTTGGTTTGTTTAGAAAATACTCATCTGTCATGGCCGTCCACAAGGAATGAACAGTTAATAAAAACGCACCTCATGAAGGGACATGAAAGAGAAGCAGGAAAAGGTTGGGTGTTGGTGCAAATCTTCCAGGAAAGGGAAGCACAGCAAGTGGTAAAGATAACTATGAGAACAAGAGAGGACTTTGGATGCTGCAATCTATCACCAGCAGAGCAGAGAAAGCAGGTCTGATGGGATAAGACAAAAAGGTAAGGCAGCAAGGCTAGAGTTACACGGAGCCTCAAGGGACAAGAAGTGAAAGTTTAAAACACAACAGAGTACTTCTCTCCAAGACAAGACATGTAGGGAGGTAGACAATCTGATAGAGTATCTTTAAATACAAGAGATAACTGTTAAATGCGAGGTGATGTTTCAAGGTGCCTTTGTATGACAAGTGAAAATTACCCTTCCACTCCTGAGCTCAAGCAGAAAAAAAAAAAAAAAGGAAAAAAAAAATCAAAGTAAAACTTCAGGAAACTAAGGTACAAACAGACCAAAACCAGCCTAAACAGTACCACATTTACAAAGGTTTTTTTCCCCCCACTTTAAATAGCAAAGTCAAGAATGGCCTCATCCCAGAAGGTATGAAGGGATGATCTAGCAGACACTTATCTCACCCACACAGACACATTAAAAAAAAAAAAAAAAAGACTTAACTCCCAGAATTGCCACACTGAACAACTCACTCTTTAGAATAATTTCTGATTGAATATTGGACACTGTCCAGCAATTCTTCAAAATTGCTAAATAGGCATGGAGCAGCAGGGAAATTTTTAGCAAAATGAACTTCCATAAAATATCCTATATTCAACTTGGGCAAAACACCTGTTAAACAGTGTTTTCAAAATATTTAATAAACACAGGGTAAGTATATAACACTGCAAATGTTACATTACCAGAAAAACTGCTGAGCCACCATCAGTTTACAAATGTAAATTGGTTTAAACCAATCTGTACATTTAGCATTGTCAGCACCAACAAAGCTAAAAAAACCCAAAAACAACCAAAACCAAAACAAACCAAATCCAAAACCCAAACCCCAGAAAACCCACTTCAGTTGAGAAGAGCAAGTACCACACAAGCAGGAGATGCTAAGTCAGAATGGAAGGTTGCACTTTCAGCTTCTTCCTAGAAGAGCAGTAGATTTGCAGATTCTAGAAAAAGACAGCCCACATTTCTACACAGTTCACAGATACAGTCAGAAACGGGAGATTCATGGGTATGAATCCCTGTGGTTTTGAACAATATACTGTGAAATAAAACACCTTTATTTGAAATGAGATAAAGCATCTGACTAGATGTTCAAGTAGACTGTAGAAATCCACAGATTTACACTTCACACTTAGATTTTTAAAAATTATTGGAAAGCATTTGATGTGACAACTCATTAAATCCTGTAAATATCAATTAAGGAATAAACTTAAAGGGATAAAGAACTGATTAGCAGCCAAAAGAAGAAAGAGCTGGAATTAAAACTGTGTTTTCTTTGTAGAAGCTCACATACCTCTTTGTAAGGGTTTATACACGCCCTTGTACATGATAACGTGTAGAAATTTTAAAAATTAAATAGGTAGAAAGATTAGAAGGGAAATACAGCTGCATCCCAGAGAACTACATTGTCCACCGTATGAATTCTGGTACTAGACAAAACCGCAGAGGATTAGGGCAGTTCTCAAAGAGCACTAAACGAAAGGTCACGTTTCTAAGCGGTGAAGTCCCCTCCGCCGCGGGACCGGCTCCCAGAGCGCTGCTCTGAGGAGCGGAGGGGCGCGAAGAGCAACGGCCGCCCCTCCGCGGGGCCGGCGGCAGCACGGCGGCGTTGGCTGCCCCGCGCGCACCACACGAGGAGGGTCCAGAAATGCCGGGCGGCGGCGGGAGCCTCGCCCCGGCGGCGCGGGTCAGCCCCGGCCGGGGAAGCTCCAGGAGGGCAGGGCAGGGCTCGCCGGGCCAGCAGGGTCGTGGGCGGGCGGGCGCTGACAGAGAGGGGGGGGACACACACGCCAGGACGCCCCGCCAGCCGTTAGGGGCCGGGGCACCGCGCGCGGACGGCCCTGAGGCGCTCGAACCCGCACCTCCCCTTCCGGCCCGGAGGTGACAGCCCGGCGGGGTCCCTCCTCCTCCCCGCCGCGGGGGCACCCCGGACGGGGCGGGCAGGGAAAACCCGCCGCGGCGGGACGCGAGCCCGGGCGCGAAAGGGGCCGAGGCGGACCAGGGCGGCCGCGGCAGCCGTGACCCGGAGCAGCCGGCTGGGACAGGTCTGATCCGGCGGCCCCGTCCCTTCCCCCCCTTCCCCGCGCCCCGCCGGGGCGAGCCCGGCCCCGCCGCCGCCGCCGCAGCAGCAGCAGCACCCCGTCGCCGCCCTCACCATTCTCCTCAGGGCCGGGCTGGGTCTCGGCGCCGACTCTGGTTCTCCTCGCGCCGGGCAGCTCCTGCTCGTGGTTCGGCGTCGGCGGTGGCGGGGCCTGTCTCCATCTATCGGGGCTGAGCTCGGCAGCAGCGGAGGGCTGGGTGGGGAAAAGCCGGGCGAGGACAACGCTCCCGGGGCGAAAGGGAGAGCGGGGCGAGGAGAACGGCGCTGGCTCGACTCCGCACCGGGACCCAGCGCTGGCGGCGGCCTCGTCCCGGCGGCTCTTTCTCATAATTGTGCGACTCGGCCGGCGGAGAGCCGCGGCGCTGCCGCGTCAGCGCGCACCGCCCCCGGGAGGAGGGGGACGCCGGGGCGGCGCGGCACTTCCAGCTCCTGCCCGCCGCGGCCCCCTCAGGGCGGGACGGCCTCGCGACACGAGAGGGGAAAAGGGGGAGCCCCGCAGCGTCCCGAAATACCCTGAAAAGGTGCAAATGGCTGCCGGAGGGCAGGCGGCTGTGCCCCCCTCCCCCGTGCGCTGCTGGTGAGGTAAAGGCCGAAGAGATGTTAAAAAACGGAGCTTTCTGGCTCGGAAACCAGTCTGACTGGAAACGCGTGGTTGAAGAGGGAAGCTCAGCTCCTGAAAACCCTGTCTTTCTAAAAACATCAGCCTTAGCATGGGACTTTCCGGCTTCCCCGAGGCGCTGGCGCAGTGCGGGCGGTGGGGCTCGGTGGGTGAGGGCAGAGACGGCTCTGGGGTTGGGTCTCCGCTTCCCGGGCGACAAAATGTCACCTCAAAGGGGATCTCTGGTGTACCGTAAATCACAGGTGGCTGTGCCTGGAGAAAGTAACCCGGCGTTGTTCATTATTTAAACTACGTAATAGGGAATAGCATTAGATCGTTTGAGCTTTTCTTGCTAGCCATGCTTGTGCATGGAAGTGCTGCCATTAGTGCTGTGTCAAACACATTTTGTATCTTGGACTGAGAAAAATTGGAGGAAAGTTCGTTTTGGAGGGAAAAAGGAGGGTGCATTTCTTTCACTTCAATCAACTCTGTTCCCAGTTTAGATTAGGAACTGCCCAGGGAAGGAACCTTGACTGCTTTTGTCAGTGAAACTTGAGAATCAGCATTGCTGATAAAAAGCCTTGTACAGTAACTCCCACTACACGTTTCAGTATTTATCTTTTGCAATAAACTATGCTAGAATAAACTGCATTTCTAAGGGAAGAAGAGATTAATTACATTTGGGTCAAATTATGGGTGTTCCCTAAATATGAAAAATTAAGATTTTCTAGAAAAATCTTTGAAGTGTATGTCTAATATTACTGTTACGCTATTAATTCTTATTTAAGACATAGGGAGTTAGATAGCTCAGTGTTTCCTTTGCAATGAAAACATGGTTCAAAAGTGAGTTAAATCTGGCTTTTCAGTAAATCTGGTACTGGTGTTTCTACAATACCATAGCCATTCAAGAGTGTTAATTTTCTATAAACTCAATCAGAATGTTCAAATTCATTTAAAAACCTTGATTTTCATTGTCAGACGTTATTATTTGTGCTGTTGTGACATTATGTTGAACAAAGTGTCATCCATCTCCCTTTGCTGCAAAAAGCCAGCATTAACTCCACATCGCGTTGGACTAAGCTGATAGACATGCGAGTGTGAGCTCACATGTGAACCATAGGTTTGTGCATCACAGGGTAACAGAGCTCTGCATGTACTCACAGCTGAAAACTGGTGAGCTGCAGCATGACAGAAACAGTCTCTTAAGAATCTGAGGCTCGGTATGTTACTAAATTTGCTAGACCCACTCCAATGATGAGAAAAGGATGATCAAAAATCAAGCCAAGCATTAAAAAAACTCAGCAGAATTGGCAGCTGCTAGTTGAAACTGAACTGTAGATATGAAGAAACAAAACGTCCTCCTGCCATTTAGCAGGGCAAGTCCAGTAGTAAATCCCAGTAGCAGAACCCATTGGCCGCAAACAATAGGCACAAATTTGAGAAGACCCATGCAACTACAGATACTCGGCTCTGATTTACAGTCTTGCTGCAAGGAGTTCCTCAGCTGCCGGGGAGCTCCTAATGCTTGGCTTTAGTTAAGATTTGGTGCTATATTACATAGGTATGAAAATTAGGCTCCTAGGACTTTTTTTAATTCTATTTCCATAGAATATGAAAAGTAGGTGTTTTCAGGGAAAACTTAAATTAGTTCTGAGTACAAGATCTCACAACTAATGGCTAAATTCACTCTTTTACTGCAGGAGAAATCCTAAGCCTGCTGATCCGCAGCTACTTGTTCCCGCCCAGATTCCCGTGTGCCAGTGCTCATTCTTGGCTTATGGAGCAGGAACAGACGGAGCAGTGGAAGCCCAGTAAGATTTTCTGGAGATGTTTCAAGAACTTTCCAAAGGAAAGCAGAGAAAATGGGGGATTTCTGAATTCTTCAGCTAACACTATAAAGCATTTCTGAAAAACTACCACATTCCTGCTTCCTCCCTTCCTTTTTCCCTTTCTAATTAATTAATCTAAACCTCCTCACATCCTACATGAAGTTAATGAGCCAATTCTTCCATGACTAGGTCCTTCATCTCATCTCACAGCAGTATTTGGACTAAACTGACTTGATTCTCATGGCTATAATGTTAGTCTCTAATATTTGTAAATCCAAGAGCTAGAAGGAGCAAAGGAATTAGGAAAAAGTAACTGGAGGCCAGTCTGGGCATGAGACTTCTCTGGTACAAACTGTTGTTTTAGGAGAACGTGCTTGAGGTGAGGAATTTTCCATGCCTTTTTTCCTGTTGATCCTGCAAAACTGTAAAGAGATTGACATCAAATTATTTGAGAGTTAAACTGTTTGTGATAAGCTTAGATGGAGAGACAGCACATTGTTTCACTGGAACAGCTTGTGAAGAAAATGAAGGGAAAATGAGTCATCGACATCCTCTCTGCCTCAGTCTGTCTGGGGGAGCGTCAGCCTTCAGTGTTGTGAAGGGGGGGCAGGACATAGCACCACAGTGAAATACATCCCATGACCTGGGACTGATGGCACATGGCATAAGGAAGTCACCTTACATCCTTTTATTACGTTGATCAGCCATACAGAACATGACATGATTTGACCCTAAGCTAGCCATTGTTAGTCATCCAAAAAGAGTGAATTTTTGTACACTCAGATGTTAAATCTTGTTTTCATCACTGAAAACCTTAGAGGGCAAAGCAGTAAGATAAATATTGGCTACTTGTCATCCTAAGTGTTACCATCCACACTAACAGTCAACTCAAAATTCCTCTGGTATCTTTTTCCAAATCAACAACTGTCAGCTGTGAATTAGAAGGAAATAATGAAGCATTATTTTATACCTTACTGCATTTAAGGACCTTCAACCTGAAGCAAGCTTCTGTTATCTCAAATGGAATATAACTGGTTTAAACAAAACTCCTTTTGCTATGTGGTTCCTGTATCTCATTTTTATATCTCAAAACAAACTTATCAGTCTGTCACTGGCACTTTGAGTAATTATTTGTTAAATTTGTGATGTCAACCCTAATAGGTTTTACATCGCATTAAACCAGCTGTAACTTGATCTCACTGCAATAAGTGTGAAAGGATTATAAGAAACCTCTCTAAGGAAGTCCTTGTCTCAATATTGCAATATCCAGTAGCCAGGATGAGGCTGTTTGATTGCTGTCTCACTCTCATGTAGATGAAATACTGACTCAGGCACAGAAAGAAAAAAATAAAATACAGCATTCCTCTTCATGAGAAATGAAATGAGTTATCATTAAATAAAAGTAATCTGGTTTTGACTTTTTTTATTTGATTCTGTAATAAGTTTTAGGAGAGAAACGCTGTTATTCTACAGCTGTTCTTTTAAAGTTGTTCGAAATACGTGTTGGAGTTCATATAGTTAAATCAGATGCAAATGCAAACTGATAAGGAGATCTAGTTAATACCCTACTCAAAGTCAAACAGATTCTGTGTAGAAACCATTTTTGTCCCTTACTAAAGTCACCTTTGGCAGAAAAGAGGCAGTGGTGTTCACTGTTCTTATTCTTTTAACAAGAGTGAATTCTCCCACCTTCTTATTTTTGCCACAGGTTTGTCCATTTCTGATCTATCTAGGCAAATCAGCTGTCTAGCTGTAGCGAAAGCGGCAACTCACCAGTTTACATTCTGACTGCTACTCCTAACACTGAAGATACTTATTTTTTCAACATGAAAGATTAAAATTTGCCAAGTAAGGAAAAAAAAAAAAAAAAAAGCATAGGATGGCACAGGTTAATGGGATCTGTAAGTCCCCTCCACTATTTGTGAAGGGTTTTTCTAGTACTGGAGTTGCAGAGTTTCTGTGAAAATATTTTGCCCCATCCCTCTCAGATAATAGACCAAATAACCTTACAAACACACAACTTCTCAGCAACTCAAAAGATGCTGTTTCAAAATGGGATGAAGTAGAAACAGTGTATTGCTGTTAATCACAACACTTAGGAAATACATTCTAAAAGCAGGAGGCTTGTTTCCACTGAAGCCAGGGTAAATAAAACTCAAACAATGTGTAACTTCACAGGTTTTAAACTGTTTAGAAATTTTGGTTCCTTTGTTGGTATATGGTACACCCCAGAGTTACACATGTTCTGAAGAGATCCCAAAGGTTTAGTAATCTTTGCACTATACCAAGGTTCTTCAAAAAGTAGTTAGTCTGAGCAGTGTTTCAACAGCTGAGAAGGTATGTATTCCCTCAAAGGAAACAAGTGTCTCAGCTGTACATTCAGGAAATAGGTCATAAAATCTAGGGCAAATTCAACATATACTGGGAGAAAAATAATGTACAATTTTTAATTTTGCATATTTAACAGTCATAAAGCAAATTATCCCCTGTAACTGATTTAGACTCCGATCTCACAATCAATGTATGTATTTTAAGTCACAGAACTGCTCATGTGTTAAAATTGGCAAAATAGCATTGACATCTTCCTGTATGAAGTAATTATAAAAGGGGAACAGTGAGGTAGCATGCCTTTAAGAGATAAGAAAGCAGATTCGGTATCACCTGACTGTCACCAGTGCAGTTCAGCTCCCCTCTAACCTGAGACCCATCACAAAAGCACAAGGGTGTGTTCTCTGCATGTAGGCTGTTAACTCAGGGCCCCAGCATTATTTCATTTACCAAGTCAGCCATTTGCTTTGCAATGCAGATGCAGGGAAAGCTGAGTGCCTGGTTTAACCCGCTGGCAGCTAAAACAACCACACAGGCCTTCACTCACTTCTACCCCGCAGTGGGATGGAAGAGAGAATTGGAAAAAAGTAAAACTTGTGGGTTGATTTAAAACCAGTTTAATAAGACAGAAAAGGATGATAATTATAATAATGATAATAATAATAATATACAAAACAAATAACGCACAGCACAATTGCTGACCACCCGGGCTGATGCTCAGCTAGTTCCTGAGCCACACCGCTTCCCTGCCAACCCCTAGTTAAATAATGGAGTATGACATCGTATGGTATGGAATATCCCTGTAGCTAGCTTGGGTCAGCTGTCCTGGCTGTGTCCCCTCCCAGCTTCCTGAGTGCTCCCTGCCTTCTTGTTGGCAGGCCAGTATGAGAAGCTGAAAAGTCCTTGACTGCTTGGCAACAACTAAACCATCAGTGTGTTATCAACGTTATTTTCATCCTGAATCCAAACCACAGCACTAACCAGCTGCCAGGAGGAGAATTAACTCTATCCCAGCTGAAGCCAGGACAGTGAGGCTTCTTACTTTCTCAGTGCTTCCCTGTTTTTCTGGGACTGGCAGATTACCACCACCACCAGGAAGGGATCAGAGTGGCTTCCTGATGGCAGTGCAAAGGGCCCAATGACCTAAAGCACTTACCTCAGACCACAAAACCAGTAACTCAGGTTTGGCTTTGAGGTATGGCTTGTCACATCTAAATGAGACTGTGGGTTTCCAAGTTTAAAAATCTGCATTAAAGATCTTCTGTATTAGTAGGAAGAGATATTCAAGTTAATGAGCTAATTGCACACAGTAGTTCTGAATGCGCGATTTTTCTTTTGACATGCTCTGTAAGCATACAAAAAAAGATACATTACCCAACCCATCATCTAACGTATAATGTAAGCATATCCTGTATTTGGGAATATGATACATTACTTACTGCTCAGAAATAGTGTTTGAGAGCTTAACCAACACAGGCCAAAGTCTTGCACAAAACTGCCAAGGGTGTGCCTCCAAATTTACATGTGTAAAAACAGAAGCTGCCAGGAACAGTATGGGGACATTTACACCATAATGGTGATCCTTTGCAAGATTTTATCGGAGCCTGCCTTTAAAAAAATAACAGCCTCGATAGGAACACATCACAATAAAGCTTGAAATTAAAGTAACTGAGTTATTGTTGAACTTTTAAATATACCAATGCCTGTTGCATTGCCTTGTATTTCCAAGGATGTACAATATAGAAGTTGATTTATTCTAGTAGCCTTTCTGCAAAAGATGGGCAGAGCCAGCAGGAGCACATTTCAACTTCTGATAAAACTGTAAAAAACTTCCTTTACTTTTGTTTTTCAAATCTAAGCCAGGCTGCTGCACCAATATTAATGCAACCCCAGAAAGTCAATGGGACTGTAACACAGCTAGGGACGCGCAGAAGAAAACTATTGTTTTAAATTACTGTTACTGGTGGGTATGACTGCTGCATTTGTTTTGACAGAGTCCAAAAGATTACACTTCCTCATAAATGCTGGTCTCCATACTGTAACTGAGGCACATATTATTGTCCAAGACAAAGTAATGTGCAAAGATGCTGCTAGTATTGCCCCAAATGGAAAAGAGGAGGAAAAAAGAGAGGCGAATATGTGCACAAGCAAGGACAGGGAACAGAAAACCAGACAGCAGAATACCTGTGAGCACACTCCTAAGAAGAAGCTGAAAGGGAGCTCTTTGATCTAAGCACTTTTTTGGTTAAAAGGTCTTTGAGCTGCAAGCTAAAAACTATTCTCAGCTATTTGATGCCCTCTGTGTTCAGGGAAACAGGATCTTGCACATTCTTTATAAATAAGAGGGATTCCAGAGATACCTGAGCCTCCATCATCAGCCTCTCTCAAGAACACCAATCCTTGAACTTTGATCGCTCATTTCTGGCAAAGGGGATAACAGCCTGAGCTGCTCTCCCCCTCCTTTCCTCAAAACTTAGAAAGATAAATCATTCACACACTAAAATGTGCTATATAGGCTACTGGAAAATAAAACAGTGTTTTAGCTTCTGAAAGCATTACAAATCCAAAGACAACTTTTAAATATGCTTGAATAACTGTTTAGTAGAAGTAAATTATTCCATGTTATGGTGATAAAATTCTTCTATGAAGAAAAAACCAGATTGTAGATTATTCAAGCTGGTAAAAAAAGCACAAAAATGCTTTAATAATCAGAACAGTAGACTTAGAAGGCTCCTCTATAGATTGCCTTGTCGAACACCCCTGCTTAGAGCAGGCTGCCAGGACTGTGTCCTCTTGTCTTTTGAATATCTCCAAAGACTGAGACTCCACAGCCCCTCTGGGCAACCTGCTCCAGTGTTTGACCACCTTCACAATGAGAAGTTTTTTCTCATGTCTAAATGGAATTGTACTGTAAAGACTAGCAAGCACTTGTTAGCTAATAATGGTAACCCTTTTCCTTAGAAGAGGATGCCTCTTCTGCTTGCAATTTTGAAGCCTCTGAGATTTGCAGTTTTGCAGAAGTGTCAAATGTACCAGCCTTAACAACAGAATGCATGGGCGACAGACAGTGAGAAACAAGTCTGCTGATTGCAGCTGTGTCTGTTCTTCCTAAATTTGCTACTTTTTAAAATAAGTAAATCCAAACAGCATTTTGGAGCATTTTCTCCCAGTTTCACTCACTGTCACTCAGTGCTACCAGAACCTGCAGTGTATAAGCAGAAGCTGAAAATAACTTAAAAACATGTCAAAAACAAACATGCTATCACAAGGTTCTAGGGAAGTCTCAAGGATCACATATCAGGTGTATTCAGGTTTTTTTTTTTTTTCTCCCCACTAACATTTCCAACCCAGTCTGAGTTTCAAGACAGACACCTGGCTTTTACTTGCCCTTCATGTTTAAGGCTAAGTATGCTTCTGCAAGTACAATGCTTCTACAGCACTGTTTCCTGGGCTGAATGCAAGTAAGCTTGTTACCATCAAGAAGTTTGCATGTATTAAGTATCTTACTCACTGTTTGTCAGGTAAGCTTTCACAGAGTGCCATGGCTAACAGCTGTGCAAGGAGCATTTCCTGAGTTAGACCAGTAAATTGATGTAGCTCAGTTCACAGACATCAGTTCTCCTCTATGCACAGCAAAAATAAATAAAAAGAAAGGCAATCCACCAAAACCCACCACATAGGTATTTACAAACAGAATCATAACTTGGATACATCAGGCAGGATGGATAAAGATTGCAACTACATATTTATGGTGGTGTATCATGTATTATTAATTTATTATTATGAAGTGTTAACTGTTTTGCCATGAACTTTCACAGTAAGAAAAAGATGAGTCAGAACAAAGCAACTACTCAACTTTTTTTTTCCCAAGTAACATTTATTAATAACATTCTTAAAGTGATAACTTAAGAGTCATAAGGAAGGGGGCTGTTGTCAGTAAACATACAATGAAAAAGTAGTAAGATTTTTATATTAAAGTATGACTAAAAAGGCTTTTAACATAGTGTAGCCCAACCAAATTTAATATTAAGAACATTCAAAATTGCTAAGTGTTGCAATCAGTTCTATTGAACTTATAAAAACCCCATTTCAGTAGTCAATACTAACCTATATTTATATAAAATTTTAAACTCCATTCTTAATTTTTGTAAACAAAGCACCTAAGCATTTGAAAGAAAAAAGTTAGTTTATATCCCATTAAACTGCAGCACATGTGTGTGAAACCTCAGGCATGATCAGGCAGGGAGCATAATTAGGCACAGAACAAGACAGAGTTTCCACAGCCAGCTGCTGAATACACTTATGTTGCCAAAGGTCTTCCTTAGTTATACTAATTCCATTATCATTTATAGCTGAAAATTTAATAAATCCTCCATGCAGAAGATTTCAAAGAGAAAAAGGACTCACATTACATAGACTTGTGATGCTTCTGAGGGCTTTGAGTAGTGCATGACTTTGAATGAGTTATGACTTCTTTATCTGTTCAAAGAATTTTCAGAAACTTCTTCATAACCATTTAACTTTGGCAGACAGCGGGCTTGTCAGAGAGCATGACAACACATCAGAGGACAAGTTTTCAGTCTGCTATTGCAACACTGAGGTATGCTGTGATTTATCATTAAGCGCCAGTCAAATAAAAATTGAAGGTGGTGCACAAAATCACTGTATTCTGAGGCTGTCAGTTCAAGCTTAGGTCAAGAAAGTCAAGAAGGGCAACTACTAACACATGAAAACTGCTTGTAATTTTTATTTTCTTAGGGAAGTTGCAAACAAGGTGGTTGTCTTACCCGTATCAACTGGCACCACAGTTAATCTGTGTGAATGGCAACAACTGATTCTCAGACTGTAAGTCTGTCTGCTCCTTTTAAACTTGATATAAATTATGTAAAACGGCAAATTTGCAGTAAGCATTTGTTAACTGCCAATATAGATTTACAATTGTCTTAATTAGCATACTTCCAAAGTAAATCTAGCTAAACTAGATTTAATCTGGGTAAGTTTTCCTGAGCCAACATGCCTCAAACTAACTATAAAGGTCTAAAGGTGACCTTCAGGCAAACAGCGAGGCACTTATGTGAGGCACTGCAGGAAAGCCTGCACTACCACTGCCCAGCGTGTGCTGATTCAGTTTTTTTCTCCAGGGTTCTTGAGCTTGGACTGACTATAGGAATGACATTCATTTAAAGAATAGGAAAAATGTTTTAACGACTACCTGACATTAGCACTAAGTGAACTCAGTGGTTTCCTGTTGTTGCCTTCTCCAATTTTCTTTGGTGTAAAGTGTTAGCATTACAGCTATACAAATTTTCTATGCCTAATCCCCCTCAATTTGCAGTTTCCTGAAAAAAGAAAAAGTGTCAAACTCAAACTCTTCTAAACACAAACTAGTGATTTAATCTATTTCTCCTTTTCCAACTCTTTAAAAGCTAACACAAATTAAGATTAAACAAGTTAAACACATGCATTGGCCTTAACTAACCCAGGCGCTACTAGCACTATTCAAACCTGTTGTTTTGTCTATCAATTGCAAAGAATTTTCAAAAATAGTTGGTTTTTCTTTTTTTAAAGTACTATGGTGTAGATGCAAAAGCTAAAAACACAAAAAGAAACTGTCCTGTCTTCCCCAACCCTTTGAAATGATCCACAGCCAAATGAAGCCCACAGACATAGACCTAGTCTCAATGGGTAGGAGAAGAACCAGGCCAGAGTTAACATTTCACCCCACTCTCCCTAAACAGCACTTCTTGAGCGAAAACCCTCTTGTCTTTCGCACCAACTTGTTTGTCAACTCTTCCAGGAGCTGCACCGCTGTTTCCAGGACCACTGTGTAAGTACCTCCCCCCCCTTTCATTTTTTAGAAATGTTTGGCAATGTATATAATCCAAAGACTTGCATCAAAGCTTAACAATTTTCACAATTAAGGCATAAGCTAGTGATACTATAAGGGGCAGGGGGGGGAAAGAGCTCACAACCCCAAGTTGTATTTGCCCTGTTATCTATTTTATGGCTTACAGTGTACAGAGACTAACATACACACTGTTTATTCAATTACTCGTAGTAATGGAACTATATTTTAATTCTTTAGTTGCTATAGTTATATTACTGTCAATCTTTGCATTCAAAAACTGGAAAGAAATCCTATGAAGGGTACTGTATTTTTTTTTTAATGAAATTTCACTAGTCAATCAAAATTAAGAAAACATTTCATGCATGAAACTGATATGGGCAAGAAACCTTTATAAAAATATACTGTATAGAAACACATTTGGAAAATTGCATAGAAAATATCCTTTTATTTAAATTGAAGTAAGGCACGGTTTTACTAGCTATGGTTTGGCTGTAAAAATGCAAGTCTATTTTGATTATTTTTATGTTTTTCACAATATTTTCCATAAAAATATAGGTGTGGGAGTAAAAACATCCTTTTACACAGAGTAGGAAATACTCTATTGTAAAACTTCACCAAATTTACTGTAATGCATTTGTAGAAAATTCGAATACTATTTTAAATCAGGATCCTACATGTTATTGTCCTCCAGGCTGTTCACTGGCTGATGCTGTGCTTTCTTCATTTCCTGTATAATCCAGGTGTTCCATCATCT
>VXBL01000838.1:1308636-1324845 GCA_013400195.1 Aramus guarauna | reverse complement strand
AAAAAAAAAAAGAGATGGCTCTTTATAAATAAATACTGCTTTTCCCTCATTGGTCCAAAGTATTTGTTAGCTAAGAGAAATATAATTAAACATGTGTTAGAGTGCATTTTAGCAGCATACAGGTAGGAAATCCTCTATAGATCAGAAAAGTATTCAAGCCAAATAATCAAAGCTCTCTTAATTAACGCTTTCCACTACAAAACTGCTCCAAACAGGGATCCAAGTCCTCTACAAGAAATTAAGCTTACAACTCAGAAGTGTCTCAATTATTAAATATAGAGAACAAAAAAACCCCAAAACAACTGGGGTTTAGCAAATTTTTTAAAGACACTGTTTGGAGAACTGGAAATAGCGCCTAGGGCCCTATCTAACATTTACAGGTAGCAAGCAATAGCTGGAACAGAAAAGACTAGCTTTCTCTTTTTGTGACAGTAAAAGCTAGCTGTATTACAGTTAGTAAAAACATACTGTATTGGCAACATTTCTTTGTATATTTTCTTTTTATTTTAAAAAGGATAAAGGAAATGGAATTGTAAAGTCCTGCAACAGAAGAGAGTCTAAACCAGATTATTATATAGACTGATTGTACTTTCCAATTAATGTAAGCGATTAAGTCACCTGAAAAATGCAAGACCAGGTTGTACTTTTCCTGACTAAAAAGCAGCTTCTTTCCCTATCCAGTGCTGCATTGAGGGCAGCAAAGGCTCTCCTTTCCTCCCTGGGACAAGGCATTGAATGAATTACAGCGGTAATACACACATTTGTTAGCATGACAGACTGAGACCCATCAGTTTGAGGGCTTCAGAATTAAGCATAATTAACAAGAGGCCAAGAATTGGACAGTTTTGACAGCTGACAACAAGAGACAGAAGGTACAGAAGTAGTAAAACTAATGCTGAAAAACAGAATGCGTCAAGAAGCTCATATGGCCAGCGTGGCAGGATTATTAGGAAAACAGCATAATGCTTCCAGCATCAAAAGGTAGAAAACTCTACATATGTTCTTCCATAGTGGCATAGCCTGCCCAGCAGTAACAAGGCTCCCCGTCTGTCTGTAAAACAGCTGCTCACTGGGTGGGTTCTAAGCTGGGCCGATTTCCACGCGATGAGGACGTGATTGTTTTCTGGTCTTACTAGCACCTGCTAGAGGATCCTTGGCGAGACAAAGCCTGGCTCCGACACTGTTGTGTCATACGCACTTTACATACGTATGATTCTATAGACAGGGCAAAGACAATAAGTAGTTCTTCTCTAGCCATCACCTACCTCTGTGCCATACCTTCTTGTGTGCCAACACAACTGTTTCATTACAATCATAACTTACTAAAAGCAGGTTTGCTTAAACAAGCTGTTTCCCAATCTGGACGCACCAACATGCCGTGCAGTAAATTGAGGTGACACTTCCATGACAGAAACAAGTCACTGGGACTTGGGAAAGGCTTAGGAGACCTTAGTGGCCACAGTATCAATTGGACCAAAACCGGAAAAGGTCTTTCACATCCCTCCCTTCATGTGTCAGAATTAAGACAAGAACTAAGGCAGGCACTAATCTTGCAACACACCTAAGAATGAGTTAGAGCAATAGTGCCCTCTCAGTTCCACAGTGAATACCAAGCTCCTGTGCTGATGACAGTCTTGCATTCACTTCAGCACATCTAGAACTTTCCCCTCGCGCTGTAACCAAAAATCCACATCAAAAGTCACCAAAAGCTAAACACTCCCTACAATTACAGAAATCAAACCGTCATTTTGAATGAGGATTGAAGTACTTGTTTCCAGGAAAAAAAAAACAACAAAACCCCACACAGTACCACATTACATCAAGTAATGCCATGTATCTTCCTTCATCCTAGGGAGGATCATCTAACAGCTGGCATAGAAAAATACTTCCCAAAACAATCTTCTCTAAAATATGTCCCTATTAAATTGACAAGATGCTTCCAGAAGGAAGTGTTAACACTATTTTCAACAATTCAGTGTATCCCAAAGTTAACAATTCTTCTCTTAATCCTACAACAAGGTAAGTAGCACAAAGTATACTTACACCAGAGATAGCACCCTGTATTGAAATTTTAAAGTCTCTGCTTAACATATAGGATTTTTAAGTTAACTTTAAAACCAAAATGGCTAGCAGAGCATAAAGAGTGTTCGGGATTTTTTGTTATACATAAATGTTAAAAGGCCAAAAAACCCCAAAAACCCAAAAGCCACTCCACCCTATTTCTAATCTCTCCACCATACAGAAGGAGGACAGCCCACAACTTGAAGTCAGGGACAACAGCTGCCTTTCTGAAAGTGCAGGATTGCACTAGGCAGCTTTTTCCAGAAGTCTCTCTCAGTTGTAGGTTCTCTCCGGACAACCCAATACTCAAAGCCTCAGCAGAAGCTGCAGGAATCTTTACAACAACCAGCTGCAAGATGAAGGCACCACGCTAAAATCCTGGACAAAGTTGTATTTCAAGCCTCAAAAGAGCCAAAGGAATCAGATCATACATGGTGGAGGGCCGATGAAAATTTCTGAAGTGGAAAAGAGATTCAGAAGCTTTTCTCCCACATTCGTGACAGTTTTTAAGGAGGGTGTCAAGATAGCTTTGTAACTAAAGCAATTTATGTTTGACCTATTTCCTAAACATGGTGAACTATTAAAAACCAAAATAAACAAACCCAAAAAACCAAAAACCCACAGAGCCAAACCAGAAAAGGCAACACAAACTCCTACCTGTAAAAGAGTACATAGCACCTATGCCCATACTTGACTGCAAGATTCATTCTGATGATGTTGCATTCACATAATTCTTAACAACTTATAGCTAAGATCAATTTGCAAGTATCTAAAAATATGATTTAAAATTGCAGTACTAAACAGCAGGTATGTGCTGCGTATTTCAAACAGAGATAAGAAATCTTGCTAAATACTTCGAATTGACAAACTCTAAAAAGCTGCAAGACTATTGTATCTAGAAGACTGAAGTTGCATTAATCCACTAGATTTTTCATGTTACTAAAATGGTTTCATAGATTGTACTGATACAAAAAACAAATTGTATTTTTAAATTAAATCAATAACTGGGAAATAAGTATCAAATTAGTTTATCATGTAGGCATACATGAGGAATACAAGCAATCCAGAAAACCCTTTATTATACACTTCCCAGGAGCAACACTGCCCATTTGGTGGTAGGAAAGAAGGTATGTTACCCTCCCAAGAAATCCCTGTGCTTCAGTGAATAGTTAAAATGCTCTTCTGTGCAGCAACTCATTACAGCTCAAGACTACTCTGTAAAAAAGCCACACATGGCATAACTAGAATTTAAGACTGCATCATTATGCAGAAACAGAAATGCTCTCAGCTCAGAATTATGGGACCTCACAGCCATCTTTCGGAGACAAGTATTTCTTGTATATAGGTATATAGTAGAAACTGAAAAACTGATTTTAACAATCCTATCCAAGAACTTGAGTGCACACAGAAGGACAGAAGAGTTTTAAGTTAGAAATAAAGCCTGGCCATCTGATTTTAATTTGTACTCGATCCCTCTGACTTCCTAACCTCTTCTTGGGTTTGTATCTAATTTCTTTATCATTAAGACTTTTTAATGAGACTTGCATTGTTAAAGTACTGTCTATTAGAAGAAAGAAGCTAGTGAGAAAAGTACTTTTTAGTTCAGAATTTAAGACATAGGCACAGTTCACCATCTCAAAGTGTCTGCAGTGTACAGGGCAGACAAGCTATGCTTTATAATTAGATGTATAACTCTAGACTGATGACTATAATTCAAGATTATATTTAAATGCCTAAATTCTGCAAGAAGTTGACATTTGAAAGCTTGCATTGCTCTCTCCATGCTGTGCTTGAGACAGCAGACAGCTAAAATAAATACCATCAGTGTTAGCAGCCATGAGCTGTAGCCTATTAAGGTTAAACCTTCTCGCTGCAGGATAGAAGCTGTACAGCAGCAAGACCACAAACCTGGTCCAAATCCTTGCTCCCTGTCCCACTGCAAGCACTACAGACAGTACAAAGTATACTGTTGAGTAATAAGATGATAAACTGCAGACATGGTTACCAAAGGCAAATTACAATGCTGAACATTATAACAGAGGACAACAAAATTGTTGTTTAGCACTAAGCAGGTTTTCATGTCAATGCAGTGGCACAAACATTAGATGAAGGACTTCCATATAGGTAACAGTTGAGGAAGTAACACCAATTCACTACTAGAGATTTGGGAAATTATAGAGTAGAGACGCATACAAAGCTTGCCTTCAGGCTTAGGACTGATGGCTCCATTAGTATTTTATATTAAGTTTTCTTGTATTCCTTTAAAGAAAGAAAAATTCCCCGGCACCTAGGCGTAAAAACAGATGTACAGCTTGTTTTCACTTCTACCCTCTTCTACTGAATTAAAAGGAAAAATTAAATAGAAGATAGACACAAAAAAGAATGAAAAGAGGAAGCAGAGGGAAAAAAAGAAAAAAACCCCAAAACATAAGACGATTCATAGAGTTGCATTAAAAGAAGGCCATAATCACACCTTGTAGCAAAGGCGTCCTGGAGGAGTCCGATACCTAAATAAAATTCATTCCATTATTAAAATCATATACAACAAAAATCAGAAAACCCCCAAAATAAAGAAAACTAACTAATGGACTATAAACAAACAGCAGCATTTGTGAAGGTTAGTCACCTGATACAGTGTGCACGTTCTTGTACCCCTGTTCTTAGGATGCTTTGCTCAAACAAGCCTGCAAGGTTTCTCTGTTACCACAGGGACAAAGCAAACCGCTACAGAAGCCCGGTCACCCTTGTCAATGGGACCAAATGACCATTGTTGTAGCAAAAAATAGTGTTCTGTCACCTTTCTGTATCTTTAATCCTCAGAAAAAGCACTGAACACTGGAGACTTCCACCTCGGGGTTGTGAGGGGTTTGTGGGGTCTTTTTTTGTGTGTGTGTGTTTGAGTTTAGCAAGGACAGTTCAAAATAGAGGTTTATGTGAGCAGGACAACATGTGAGAATGATCAACACTGCAGCACTCAGAGTGCAACTTGAAGAACACCCTCTGGAAAAAAAATTAATATAGAAAAAGTTCTTCAGAAAGTTATAGAAAAATAGGGGTTAGTAAAGTTACACAGAGGTGTTCAATCACAGACAAGTCTAACTCAGGGGTGGTGGAGTGGGGTGGAAATCAAAATTTTAAATTGTGCCAGAAATGAAGTCATCTGACCTCAAAACAAGCTGAAGTTCAGAGCACTTTTAATCCTTCAAGAAACCAGTTGAAAGGACATGAAATAACTACTATGGCAACATAATTCTTCCAAGTATGAGTTTCGCTATGAGAAGTGCAAGAAATTTTTGTTGCTAAAGAGAGTTCCCAGATTTACTTAGGCCAATCTTACTCGGAACTCAAGTAACAAAAATAAATCGCAAAGCTTTTTCCCCACAACAGGCCCAGAGTTACTGGGCTTCATATATGCGGCACTGTTTATTTTAGAGTAGCAAAGAGTCACCAATTTATATACAAAGCATGGTAAGCCAAATTCATTCTGACCTACAAAGAAACATTTTTATTCACTGGACCTATGAAAGGAGAAGAGTTGGTTTTGTACACAAAGAGACAAGATATCTAGTTAAAGCTGAGGATCTCCTGAGTAATTCCATACCTCCAGCTGAAGCAGGTATAGAGTATTAGTTAGATCAACACAAGGCAGCGTTTAGCTGATAGTAGTATAGGAGCTGTGTGTGTGCAGTTTTACATTTACAAGAATTACCACCACCTTGACTTGCATTGATCCACTTAAACCCTGCAATCCAGAAGATGAAAAAGCAGGCGCATTTCAGGAGCTTTGCATCACCCACCTCCCCCCGCAAGAGACTATCCAGTCTCTGAGCGGAGTCCAACACAGCCGAGATACAGGTGATAGTTTCTGAACTCAAACAATATTGGACTTTAGGTCTCAAACAAAATTTAGAGTAATCCCAAGACTGGTCTCTCTTCTGATAAATGCCAGCTCCTATGGGCAACTGGCACACTTGGCTACTACAGGAAGTCAAATCAGGGAGGACGTGCAGGTGTCAGCTGGCAGAGACAGACAGCTGGTGGGATTGTAAGGACTGCCACTCCTGGGTAGTGTTAGAGATAACTGAAGGGGAAATGCAGAATACCCAAAGCAGCGTGCACAGAGCGTACGCTGTGACAGAAAGCGGTCACATAACCACCCAGCTATTTCGTTGCTGAATGCTCCATATAAGCCTGACTACGCAGGACACCAGCAATACATGGAAAGTTTCTAAAATTCTGGCTGATCACCAGGTTTTTTTGAACTGTCTCAATACAGGACAGTGCAGACCAGAATCTGCATACTTCGTTCAGTGACTCATGTTATACCACATCAAGATGATAATTCAGGAATGTTAAAACATTTCAAAAAAAAAAACCAAAACCAGAACAAATCACCATGAGTACCGAACCAGCTATTTCATCTCCCCTAAGCTTTGTTCTGCCATGTCAACTACTAGACTAAGATTTTTCCTTATTAGTTCCAAAAAATAACATGAAGACTAGCAAAAATGGGATTGTGGGTGATATATTGCCAAGTACTTAAAGAAGCATATACTCAAAGGAATTAACAACAAAATACAAAAGGCATCCAGCCTACCTGATAACTGCTTCCTTTCCAAAATTTCTTCATCTCTTTGCGCCTCCAAGCAACAAGCGAGCTAGTAATGAGTGTACATGGTACAAGATAGAGAAGGGCAGGTTGTCCCATCTTCATTAATGCCAAAACAATGAAAGTCAGCACCATACCAATGGCATAAGCTATAAAAAGATATGTATACATACACAGTCAAGAACAGGAGAATTTTTAAATTGTCACTCATTTAGTAAGCTAGAATTTTTTTTTCTAAAGTAGTATGTTCCTTGTTAATATAACTGAAGAAAAGAGACACAATAGGTTGCTCTGTATTTGCAAGCTTTCTCAAAGCAACTACTATAAAGAATACTCACCTTAAATATGGGCAGGCACATTAAGAAGAGATTATAATGAGATTCTTGACAACATTGAACCTTTATCTGAAGAAAACTATCTAGTTCTGCCATTTAAAAAAAAAAAAGCTAGCATGAAGATTAACATTGCTGAAATATCACGATTTACCTATTGTACAGGAAATGTAGTATACAGAAGATGAACTTGTTTGAACATCAAATCTTCGACAATAGGCAACCAGAAGTCCTTGAAGAATTAAAAAAAAAAAAAAAAAAAAAAAAAAAAGGATTAATTGAATATTTAGCCATAAGGTTTTTTTTCTTCCCAATCCTCCAAATCAAAGCAGCATAAAGAGAATTTATAGTAAGACTTCCTATTACTGTATGTTATCTTCTTCCCATTTATTTCTGGAAAGCCAAGAACCAGTTTAAGAGATCCTACTGTAAGTCCTGAACTTCAAAGCCATAAAGGAAATATGAGCCAAGTGAGCTTGGTATTAAAAGGTTTTGGTTAAGCAAGCTAATTACATTGTGCTATTTACAATTTTTCAACACAACAGAGTAACAATCTAGTTTTAATGCTTTTCTTAAAGAGGATTTTTAATGCTCGCTCTTAGCAATCAGCAATTTTGCCTGCACGCTGTTCGTGAGATCTTGCTTTGTGCCTGACTTAAGTAAGTTGCTCAGGTCTCCAACTATGGCAAATTCATCTCTTCTGAGAAAGATGGAAAAAGTTGATAATACATTGTCCGTTACCTCACCTCTAATTAGGTAGTCCAGGATACAAAAATACTATGAAGTCACAGAATACTTACTTTCTGTGAGATTTCGGTAGGATCTAATTAATACTGACAACTGGATTTATCTCTAGGACTTGTATTTACACAATGCAGTGCAACAGAAAAGCAAAACCCCTTTACTATGTGTTCTGTGACATAATAAGCTTTCTTATATTGTGGCTTTTGTTGTTTTCTGCACTGACAGATCAAGGCAAACCGCTGCATTTGAGAGAGTGTATTCTACAAAGTAATTACTGAAAGTCAGTTGAGAATCAAATCCAGGATATTTAACCATAATTTACAATTGCCAAAAACATTTGCTCACCTGGGACAATAATGTCTCCAAAACCCAAGAGTGAAAATGGCATGTCACACAGTGTCGATGCAGAGTATTCAAGTCTAGGCACTCTAATAACCACAGGTAACTGTAAAACAGTATTTCAGAAGCCCACATAAATCTAATCTAAAACATCCTGGTGGTTTGGATTTTTTTTTTTTGCTTAAATTAATAAACAGTTTTAATATAATTAATTTATTGTTAATGCAGAACTTCAAAATAGGTAGAACCTAAAGTAAAAACCAGAAACCAACATAGAGTGTGGATAAAGCTTAAGGCAACAGGTAGGCTGGAATTTCAGAATTACAAATGATACGCACACACACACAAAAAAAAAAGTTAAAAAAACATTTAACCATATAATGGGAATAACAAGTCTGGATGATTAACCTAACTATAGAGTGTTGATCAATGATATTCAGGCCCTGAAGAGAAATTTGGACAGTCAGGTTTTCCCCAAAAGAATAGTCTTTTCAGAGGGAATCATTTAAAAATCCAGTATCTGAAATACAATCCTTACTTTCTCATGGGGAGCTGAGCGTTCAGTAGGGACTTCCACCAAGTTTCCATCATTCTAGGATCAAACCCAAGTCAACAGGTATTTAATACTTAAAAGAAAATAGCAGAAGCTGGCTATATTTTGTGAGAAAGTTATGCCGAAAAGCATACTATGAATTAGCTACGCAGTGTCAGTACTTATGTTGCACATATTAAAACTGCTCATACCTTTTCACTGTTTCCAAAAGGACCAGCTGCAACTTCAACCATTATACTTGCCCCATTCTGAAATTAAGGTTATTTTTCAAAAGTTAGTGGTTTAACATACCAAAACATCCATACTACATTTACAAAAACTGCTTGTACCTCATCTTACAATTCAGGATTGGAAAAATCCTGAATATCAAGAGGAATGCACTAGTATTGTACAGTATTATACAGTACTGTTTTCCATTAAAAACACATAGTCCAGCCTAAAATAACTGTTTAAAAAAAACCCAACCAAACAACAAATCCACTAGACACAGCTGGAAGTTTAGATAAAAACGTGTCAGCTTTTTCTGCCACCAGTTTTCTGCTTCAAAATAAAAGAAGGTATGCTTGCATACAGTTCATACGACATGGCAAGAGAGCACTGCATAAAGTACCAGAGCATGTTCCAGTACTGGGTGTCAAAAGCAAAAGAAGGAAGAAAACTGGAGGACCATCATTTCTCACCATCATGCTGTCACACAACTGGGGACAGCTTACTTCTGGTCATGTGAGTGCTGAAAACTTAGTAATTTAACAAACTTTACAGCCCATACAAGATGAAAATTTAGGCCACTGCTGTCTTAAATGGGGAAAAAGAAAAGGAAGTCAGCATTTCTATATCAAGAATACTGAAAACACTAATCTGTTTGACAAAAATACTGCCTCAATGACCAAGAAAACATTTTTGCTTTTATTTTAAAGATAAATTCACAGACATACCTTTGTGATAAATGGTGTTATGAAGACAAAAAACACATCATATAGAAGAAGGAGGCCTAGAAGTATCACACAGGACTGGCAAAACAAAGAAGAAAATATTACTGTAGGTTTTTCAAGGACTGCATAGCCAGAGTCTGGTACCATTACTATTATACCCCATATTTAAAAAACAAACAAACAAACAAAAAAACAACCCAACAAAACCAAAAAAACCCACCACACTAAAACAAAACCAAACCCAACAACAACCCTCCCCTCCCCCATGTTTTTATTCTGGCATAACATTTAGAACAGGATTAATTTATTTTAATAATTATTAAAAATGGTATATTTTTAAAAAATATGTATTTCTTGAGACCCCCTCCCTGGAAGTGTTTAAGGCCAGGCTGGATGGGGCTTTGGGTAACCTGGTCTAGTGGAGGGTGTCCCTGCCCATGGCAGGGGGGTTGGAACTAGATGATCTTTGAGGTCCTTTCCAACCCAAACCATTCTAGGATTCTATGGCTGAGTGTTGAAAACCTACTTCCTGACACTGAACTTACAGATTCATGGCATTAGAATACTTTCTTAAGGTAAGCAACTTACAGTACCTTGAAGTTGGGCATTTTCAGTGTTTTAATAAAGTTTAGGCAGAAAGCAACTCCCAAAATATCTTGCAAAATCCAAGCCCATCTAAAAATAAGAACACATATATTTTTTTTTTAACACATTGTTCAAACTACTGCTGAAATGTAAGTGCAATAACAATTTCAGATTTTGCTGGAAATAGCAAGATTGCAAAATAAGCAAGAAATTAGTTTTTAGGAAGTACTGCTACCAACACCATCAGTTTCAAGATGGTCAATTTACACTAGCCTCTGCTCGTGGATAGGTAACTGTTCTTTATGAATGTACTACAGAGAAAATGAGTTGAACAGAGGCCATAACGGGGCTGCGGTGTTCACTTGCATGACTGCTCACTCAATTGGAAGCCCTACTTAACATCCAGCTCAAGATGCTACTTAGGATTGCACTATAATATTTGTGGTCCTGTGCTTCCACTGGACTGTAGGAAGCATAGGTCCTATGGTTCCTAGGCTATTTTTGCACTTTTTTTTTTTCTTCAGTGGCAATCATTAGCAATCAAGCTAGTTATTCCTCATCTTCATAATTTCTTGTAACTTCAAATTACCACACAGTTCATTTGTATAGTTTTGTTCTCTATTCCCATGCTTCTTAAGCTTCATAAGTACTTTTTTTTTTTTTTTAAATCGGCACTGGAATTTAGAAGGATGCTATGCTCCAGGATTAGTTATACGATGGGAAGTTAATTAATGACAATTATTCATATTACTCTTTTAATTCAGAATGCATCACTTACCTATCTTCATTTCGAAACACTGCCCAGACGACAGCTGCTGCTATGCAGAATATAGCAAGAAAAATAAGCCTCACTTCAATGTTTTTGTTGCAACACGCAATCCTAAAAGAAAATAATTAAATTAAAAAGAGAAAGCCCACAACAGCCAAAACACATGCCTGTGTTATCACAGGTCCTCAAGCTGACAAGGTGCTCCCATCACTATTTTAACAGTTGATTATGCTACAGATACCTTTAATAATCTGTTACAAAGAAAATTACAAGCTCCTTTAATAATCCCACACACTAAACGATACAGGAAAAAATTTGTCAAACTGGTCTCCTATTTTGAAACTACCTTGAGTAGCAACCAGAAAATTCCCAAAAGAAACCTTACATGTATAATAACTGAAAGGTGTACAATACCTGCACTGCCCAAATGGTATTTCTCCTATTAATGCTGCAAGACAGTTGTACAGACTCATTGCAGATGCCAAGCAGAAGACTGATATTATAACATACACTAAATAAAAAGAAAGGAAGATGGGAATTGGTGACAAAATACAATAGAAAAAAATAGCAAACAGGAATCAAACACAACAATGGACATTTGGTATAAATGGTTAACAGTTATAGCACTGCTATACAGTCATCGGACTCAAAGTCAGCTGATTACAGAAAGTGCTGAATTGTGAGTCTCTCTGCCATCCCAAGAGTTCTCATCAAGCAAAGACTTGAGTTTGGAAATTTTTGAATTGATTTTTTTTTTTTAACTTTGCCTCCCTTTTCTGTAAGAGGAAATATGTCATCTATTACTGCTTTCACATACTTTTATTTGGTTACGGCTAAAACCAAAGAGCTATTTTATTCTCCTTGAAGAAGCCTCTTTGTTCACTTCCTCCTAAATCTCACCTGAAACATCTCAGAGTAATCAGGGGACATTTTTAACCTAAACCTTTTGATCACATTAAAAGGTTCATCAGTCTTTAAGGGGGCATAAGTAAAGGTAGCATTGCCCATAGTCAAGATAACAAAAGCTAACCAAAATCCGAAGTTTCTTTTGCAGAAGCAGGAGGTTAACTGGCAACAAATTCTAGGGAAGAGTGAAGTTAGGAAGGTTTCAGAATGAAAGTTACATTGTTTGCACTAAAAAGTGTAATTTACAGTGTACATTTTCTGGTTGTATTATTTGAGGGCAGAAAAAATAAAAATCAACCAACAGCTTGAAACTACATTTTACTGGAATTACATAATAACTGAGCTTATTGCTAGCATGCCTGAGTTTATGCCATTATGGTAATGCCATTTCACCTGATGCTTTAATTAGGGCACTGCAACCCCAAACCCAAGGTCAATGCAGCAATAGTTAACAAACCTTTCACTCTAAACACTAAACTCTAAAGTTGTCATTGCCATCCTCCCAACACTGACATAAATCCTATACTCTTTTTACTAGGGACTAGTTGCCTCTCCTCCACATTACTTCATTCAGAATAAGCACTGTCAAGGCACCCTTTGTAAGAGCAGAAGAAAGCTTCTCTCTTTTTTTAAGTAGCAATTACATCTTTTCAACCCTCAACTCATACATGGAGAGAACAATTAAAATAATTACATTCATTTTAGTTTAGAAATCTAGCTTTTTCATAATACAATCATACAGAAAAATAAGTCAAATGAGATTATCCATTGTTTCTTACCTAACCATTTGTAGAAGAAATAAAGCAACACCAGCATGACACAACAGATGACAACAAACAAGATAACTGTCACAGGGGTGAAAGTAACATTTTCTTCCTTCTTCCGCCTTGTTTCTCTCTCCCCTGGACTTGCTATTGCTTTCAAATTCTCACTGTTTTAAGAAAATGACAAACATTTACGTCAGGTGACAGATTATGAAAACATTTTACCTGGACCAGAATTGTTGGTTATAAAGCAATTAGACTGACAGCTTTTCAGTCTAATTCTTCATACCATTATTAGACTTAAAAATTAAGAAAAATGGTATGCTTATTGTTTGAGTTTCTCTCCACTTTTTAATGTACTTCTAATCTAGCATAGATCACAAGGAAAAGATTCTTAACTGCCCTCCTTTCCAATTGCATGGTGATTGCGAACTTTAAGGAATAGCCCCAACCAAAACCCTGATCCATGTGAGCAAAAGCAGTTTGATATCAAAACTCTTGAACTCCCTTGCAGGATGCACACACTAAATTCTATTAGCGCATCACCTCTGACTACAAAATTTCTTGGGCTAAATGAAGTCAATCTGATAAATATGTCTATGATAAATCGAAATCATGGGTATTGATTTTGATTCATGGTGATTTTTTAAAGCATCAAGTACAGACATCAAGCGTCTGCAAAATTATTTATGTTAGCAGAATGAAGCTAAGTGCTGGTTCTTTCACCCTTACACCTCATAATTGCAGAGTAAATGAAAGAAAGGGGGTGTAATTGGGGATTTGCACTGGGAGTAAGATTTCTGTGCATACATACTCCATATTTATACCTCACCATGCAAAATAAGGACATTTAAGTTGTTGCATTTGTTCTTTGATCAGATAGCCCTACTGCTCTTTAGTACAGACACTAGTGCAACTTGCCCATCAGATAGCATGTTCCTGATGAATCCTAGGACCTGCCTACAAAATGCTGAATTCAGCACTAAAACGGCGACCTTCAAAAGGGAAAAACCCACAGCAGTAAGACACTTTGTTAGGTGAATCACCTTTTCAGAGGACATGCTTTGAATAAGCAGCTTTCAAAAAAAAAAGCTCACCCTAGATGTATGAAAGTGCACTTTAACGAGTTTAACATAATTACATCTAGGTATTTTACAGTATGGGAGACAGCATCACATTTTGTTATTTTAGCATTCAGTGCAGTTACACCCTATAGCACTGCAGGGTAAAAAAGAAGCATAATCAGATTCAACCTTTAAAAAAAAAGAAACACACCTCTCTCACCCTTCTACATCTTTAATCTCTTTAAAATCACTACATTTGCATAACTAGTGGGAAAGAGGAAGCTGTTTTTATCACATACAATCCACTCCTCGCTGTTCTGGGGAACACAACTGAGAACGAGAAGCCCCGGGTAGCAACGCACACTGGCCCATTCAGCGTGCGCAGACACCCAAGAAGTACTTCAGAACAGTACCACGCTTTGGAAGGCCAGCTATATCCAGTTTAACCCCAGGTTAAAACCAGTTCTGTGCATCAAGCGTACTTCACTTCACTAAGCACAGCCGCAGACTCTTCAAGCACAGTGCGGAAACCCCTAATAGCCCTGCATTTGCCATGTTCTGCACTTCCACTCCCTCCCCTTCCCTGCGCAGGGACTGCCACTGCCTCCTTGTACCAGCCTAGTCCTGGAGCTGCTATTGCCCCAGCTCTGTTGCTCCACCAGATAACAGGCAAAGCTGAAGGAGATAAGCCTGGTTGGACTTTAACTGTCTGGAGCACAACCAAACAGCATTCCCCAGTGCTCCCAGTGACAGGCGTGCGGTGCAGAGACATCCCAGAGCGTGCTGCACAGCCAGCTGGGATAAAGCAGTTGTACTGAGCCCTGCCAATGCAGACACTACACACAACTGCGTATGTACCTCTAGGATCATTAGATTTTAAAGGTGTCATTAAAATACCTATTATTGGAGTATTACGATGCTAGTTACAGGATATATGATAATTTGCCAAAATGTTAACTCATTCCTCCTCTCAAGAGCTGCACTATCCCTCAGGGACTTCTACAATCTACTACTCAAGGTTCCCCAAAGACCTACAGTAATATTTCAAATGTTGCACTGCTCAAGCATTTCACGGCAAAGCAGCTAACTGCACCTAGACCTGCTATTTCTTTTCAGCTACCAACCTAAAAGAACATAATTTCTCGCTGATCATAGTGACAGTTTTCACAAAATTTGTAGTTCACATAATTTAAGCAGCTCCATTTAACAAACTCACAGTTCTGCTACTCCACTCCAGTAGCCTCCTAGTGCCACTGTAAACACAGCAATTAGGAAGATGACAACCATACTGCAGTCAAACTCTGGCAAAGGTGGTGAATACAGAGTCACATTAACTTCATTTCCAAGTGTCTGAAAAAAACAACATACAAGTTGGTTCATAAGGATGAAGAAATTATATTGCTTATTTTCCAACAAGATGCACATCATGATTTCCTGCTCTTAACCTACACAATGCTGAGAGCAAGTTTTCAACTTACTGCACAAGACATCGCATATATTTGCCTTGGTCACTGTAAAGAAGCAATTCTTTCCATTCTACCTGTCAGGATGGTCAGGTTTGAAAACAACCCCATTACTACTCCTGTGGAAACATATGGATACCATAAGGCAAAGTGGTACTTCTTTACATTCTTTCAACACTTCTGAGATGTTGTGGCTCTAGCCCAAATGTTTTTCATCTGTCAAATATACCAAGTACTATCACAGACTTCAACTCTGCAGGAAAGCATAGCCAAGACAATCAACTTGAAACACAAACTCACAGGTCCTCTGAGACAGCAGTAGAGGTCTGCCTCTAGCTCTTGAAACCACAAAACTCACAGTTCAGATACAGACACAATGCTTCAGACAGGACACAGTGAAGACTCAAGGTGGCAGACAGTTCTTTAATAACAGCTTTACACAAAATGCATTCAAAAGAAAAGCAATTTCACACTACTTAAAGAATTTAAGACAAGTGAAAAAACAATCAGCTGAAGGACACTGCAGAAGATGGGAGGGAATGTGGAGATATAACTGATACTTTTGAAAGCAAAACCAATATGCTTGCATTTGACTGAAAGGTGAAATTTAAGCAAAGAAAGGATGAAAAATTGACAGGAAAAAGAAGGTGGTAGGGAAGAGAGGCTTGCTGGTGTAGTCGAAGTAAGTCAAGGCATCTAAAGAAGTGAAAGCAGACTTCAGAGATGCAGCAGAAAACCCGATTGTTAACAGCCTGCATGTGGGATAAAAGCAGGAGAGGAGATGAACATGCCAGGCAGGCTTGGCTACAGGAAGATCAAACTGGCAGTGGAGAGACTGAATGGGAAGCTGAGTGGTGTGGAGGAATACAGCGGCCATATGTGAAGAAGGCTGATTCATTTCAGCAACTGAATTATCTAATTACAGATTTTAACCTTGCTGTAGGCTAAAGAAGTCAGAATCATTCCTTTGGCTGAAGTTCCAGAAGTTCAGAAAACAAGAAAGAAAATGAAATTCTAGTGAAACATTGCAGTTCTATGAAGTGGTGCATAACACTGAACAAAAGCAAAAAAAAAAAAAAAAAAAAAAA
>VXBL01000838.1:1288143-1308620 GCA_013400195.1 Aramus guarauna | reverse complement strand
AAAAAAAAACAAAAAAAAAAAACCAAACCCCTATTCAATTACAGCATCCTGTATGTAAAAAAATACAAAAGCTCAAACAAACCAAAACATAGACACAGAAAAGCACCAAAAAATCTGAAGAAACCTAAAGGCTTCTACATTTTTAGTATTCAATTCCAACAGGTCTTAATTCAGCTTTTCCTTTAAGTTTCTTATAAAGTATAATTCACATTAGACTCTACAGTGATTGTTTCGTTTTGTTCCTCTTGTTCTGCTAAAAGTTCACAAAGTCTCAACTTCCACCACAGGGAGCACTAGAATCAAATACATCTCCTCAGATAACTCTGCAGAGAGCTGTCCACTTACAGAAGGGTCAGAACACTCTGCTATTGCTATCAAGACTCACACCTGACTCGAATGGTGAAAGCTCACAGAGGTGAAGTCTTCTAAGAAAAAGTAAAAAGAATTGCTTATATAAACTAGCTCCCCTCAGACTGGTGCCATCTCTCTTTTCTAAATAAAAGGAGAAAGTTGGAAGCCTTGAAAAAGAGTTAAAACAGAAATACAACTGTAGCAGGAAGATTACAATGGCTGTCGGCTTCTCAGCAGCACATATCATTCAGAGCAACAGCTGCTAGTGACATGACAGAAGGCTTTGGCAAAAACTACATCAGAACTAGGAAAGGAGCACTTGTAGTCTAGGCTGTATTCCTCACTACTTTTATGAAGGCTGTCTTGTAAGACAAAACCAAGTTCTTTGATTCACCAGCAGTATGAGACATCGTCTGGCACACTAATATGCCAGCAAAGATACTCTGGTGAGTTACGATAGCTATACAGAATTAATTCTACGTGAAACCACCCCAAGCAGCAGTAGGCAATGAAGTGGTGCAGAGAAGATTCAGAACAAATTAGGGATCTAACCTTGCCCTAGTTCCCTTTCATGTTAGTAGGTCTTACCTTGAAACCACTCCATTAAGCAAACAACACTTGTCTTACTTGAAGGAACAAATTTCAAGACAGAGGACAACTCGAACCAAAACAGAGTATTCATCAAGACTATGGCAGACTGAGGACAGTCATCACAAACCTTCAGTCGTGCCACTGCTTGGCAAGAACCAATCTTTAATGGGAACAGACAGGGAACAACCAAAATCCTATACATCTAGGCACAGTTTCAGTTGGCATACTTACCTAAGACAACCTCCCATGGCAGCTCTGAAGATTAAGAGCAGAAATGGTGAAGTGAGCTTGCAAATTCGATCCAAGAAGCTAAGACTATGCAGCTAGCCTCTGCTGTTCACGGATAAACACGTGCAGTACAACTCCTGCCTAGCAAAGCTATTTAACACTAAATAAAACCCAAAACAACAGAAAAAGCTACACCAAAGAAAAGTTACTATTTAAAACCCTCTGCAATATTCTGTATCCTAATATTACATGTCAAGGAAAACAAACTCCAAATACCCTCAAAACAAACTCCTCTGTTTATAAAGTGTAGGAGATAGCACAACTGCCACATTTTAATGACACACGCTTGGCATCTCACCATGAACACATCAGCAGAAACTCAAACTATACTGCCTGACTTCTCTGTAACAGATGCTGTCATGCTATAGAGAGAGAGATCATCATCCGGAAAGACAAAAAACCCTCACACCTTCCTCAAGATCCAACCTGGTAAGTACTGCATGCCTGAAAGATATCATGCCAGTAGATACAAGCTCAACTGTTCTAGCCTCTGTGCTAAAGGAACAGCCCTCTCAAGCTACAGCTCCTGACGTATGTCAGGCATCTGCAACTGTACACATGGCCACCGGAAGGCTGCTTATCTTGTTTAGCAGGAAGACTTCTAAGATTATCCTCCCTCTAGCTAGGTATTATGTTTCCCATTCTTAGTGTTCTAATTAATCATTCTCTCAAATTAACCTGAATTAGGAAGACTAGCACTTCCACAACTTAATATCCATCCCCTTCTGTGAAAATGAAAGCAGATCTATGCACATTCAAATCAGGTAGACATCCATATCTGACCTGAAATTATTTTATTTTGTTCAAAACCCTAAGTTTCTACAAACTATAAGATGCTGAGGTTATATTACTTACCAGCTGCATATCTACTATGTCATTATATCTTATAAGAGCAACTGGAAGAGTCACATCTTCAAAATCAGTCTTGTTATCTGAAAGAGGAGATATAAAGAGAAAGTGTCAGTGATAAGTATGTTAGGCCTATTTGCAAAGCAGGTTAGAACCCTAAAAGCAGATTATCCTTTAAATTTCACTGTATGTATAGGAAGGGGAAAAAAAAAAAAGCTCATTCATCACCTTTTGCAAAAGGTTAATGAAGAGACATAGTTAAATCAAAACAGGTGATACTACCAACACATCTGGATTCATCAAGTTCTTGTGCTTTTATAGTATTACAAGTATAACAAGAAACTTGTTATTCTACATGCTTTTAAAACAAGATTAACTTTTTCTGATAATCACACAAATTCATAAATTGCAAATATTTGTACATACATGTTGCAGCTGTAATAGAGAACAAAAAAGCAACAGAAGTATCTGTAAAGATACCTCAAAATGCCTTTTTTTATTTCCAATTTTGGATTACATTTTCCTAGCTTATTTTTGTCTTGCGTGTCTAAAAGAAAGCATCACCTAAGATTACAGGGAGTTCAGAGTACACTAAAATTAGGGAACGATAAAGACAAGCATTTGCATTCAGAAACATGATTAAAGATACAAAGACCAGATTAAAAATACAATTCAGCTGCAGATACTTCTAATGATACAACACAGCGTTGCACAGAGCTAACTCTGAATGACCCTCTCCATCTCAGGAAACACAGTTGTGCCAGCGCAGCGCTCTGCAGGAAGGTTAATGACTCACCCACACCTTGCTAGGGTCCCCTGCTTTTGGGGGTTCTCTCAGCTAACTCTGCTCAACACTGCATCGGACTAAACAGAGAAGACACTATTTCACTACAGAAAAAAACTACATGTTGTAACTTACCAGCCTAGATTTACTGGCAATCAACAGCATTTTAGCACCTGAATTTTGTGCAATTCTTGCTTTCTCCAAAAAAGTGCAGTTTCCTCTCATCACTACAACTGCTTTGTCCTTCATTAAGCCAGAAGGAACTTCAGAATAATTGCAGAGTACTGTAGAAGTGAGGTTTTCCAGAGTCCTGAAAGTCTGCAGAGAATAAAGGCAGAAAAGGAATGTGATGGAAGTAGGAAATTGGACACTGCAAATTAATCTAGAAGACTACATTACTATCCTCCCTAATTTGAAGTTTGCCAGAAAGAGGCATAACAGAAAGGAATTATTAATTCAGCAATATAAAATCAGAGCAGCAGTTTCTGCAGTCTGCAATACTGAGGGACTTTTAGAGCAGCATACAGCAGAAATCCCTGGCTATTTCTAAACGCAATTTCACAGCAGTTATTGCTATAATTTAAACATAAGAAACTGGTTATATAGCAAAATCACTGCTTGTAGTTCTGATGAATCCAGTGTACACTCTGTGACATTTCCAGGCTTCACAATCCAAAAGGACACTGACGGATACAACCAGAGTTCTGAAGTATACCACTTGTTCAAAAACAGTTGGCAAACCTGATAACACATTACTTATTACAAAAGAATTAAACAAACAAAAAAAAATCTGTCCTTATTTCAAAATTAAATTCCATATTGACAATTATTTTTCAATTATTCTTCAGTTAGTCAAGATATCTCAGTGGCCAAAGTAGTACAGCAAAGATGTTTGGGGCAGACGTATGATTTTTACTCTGGTTTAGATTGAGTTAACCCGTTAATGAATGACAGGAGGGAAGGGAGAGATGACTGCCTTGATCACTTCCAAACACAAAGTATTTCCTGTTTATACAAAGAACGCGTAAAGAAAATTTGTTTCTGCCTCACACCCTAGTTTGGCTCAAAGGAACACACTCAAAAAATATGGCATGCTGATACATTCCAGATACTCTCCTGTTACACCACGTCTTCAAGGCAATTAAGCAAAAGATCAAACTGATGAACCAATATAAGAAATCTGTTTCACAAATTTACAACATTTTTGTAAACAAACAGAAGTTTCACTCCAAAATCTAAAACTTAGACAGACTGATAACACCTGAAGAAAAAAAATAACAGTATCAGATGAGTATGTAAACATATTTAAAACTATCTCTAAGTACAGAGAGAGTATCACCTCTGTAAACTTTAGAAGCTGATTTTTCGCAGTATAGAAGTGTTCCCTATAGAGATTGGGCAGGGGGAGACCCCAAAAGGTAAATACTTGGTGCAGCACCTATTTAAATTTTTAAGACCAGTTATAAGTGACCCAAATTCATATTGCATTCTAGTTTTCTTAGGGACTATGATTATCATCTACTTACAGCATTGTCCAGGCTCTTTGGAAGAGATATCCAATTAGAATTGTAAATTATGCAGTAATCCTTTGCTACTGGAGGTACACCATTTCCAGAAGCGTGCAGGATCCCCTCATCTGCAGTTACCTGCAATAAACCAGGGTGTTCTCAATTAAACAAAGTTCAGAATATCAGAAATTCTTTTAAAAAGCTGTTAGGAAGCGAAAGAGCTATTAGGAGAAGAAGAATCTATTCAATTATTTTATATAACGATTGATTCCATGAGAGGTAGGTAGCTTGAGAGCAGGATGGAAAAACAGTAAAAATCAAGTCACTTTA
This sequence comes from Aramus guarauna, assembly GCA_013400195.1. Classification (NCBI taxonomy): domain Eukaryota; kingdom Metazoa; phylum Chordata; class Aves; order Gruiformes; family Aramidae; genus Aramus; species Aramus guarauna. The sequence continues at coordinate 1,303,919 of VXBL01000838.1, read as the reverse complement.
TAAAACTATTTATCCTCATTTCAAATACAATGTATTTTTTACATGTACAGTTCACGTCACCAGGTAGAATACCATCAAGAAACCCAGGCAAATTATTTCAGATTCTGTATCCTATACTTCCCAAAAAAACCTGTAAAATTTTACATAGAAACCAATTAAAATAGTGCATAGAAAAATGGATTAAAATCTTTCCCTCTTTGCAGATTCTAGAATTTCCCCTACTAATCAAGGTATTATATAGCAATTCCTAGAATATTTTTATCAAGTAAATGTAAACACAAAGAGATCAACTAGTGTACTTCAAGAAGAATTTGTATAGTTAAGGAAATACTGGTATCTCTTAAGACTACTCTCAGAGTCCTTCATGTAATATGATTTCTGTTATTTATTAATACATATGAGTTTTAAAACTTCTGATAATTTTAGGGGTATATACTTCTCCCCAGGCATTAATATACTGATAAAGGTCAGGTATCTAAGTGGATAAATGAACAGACTAAGGATTAGAAGTAGCTGCAAAGCAGTGAAAACAAGTAAACGTCATTTGTATCTCAAAGAAGTGTCACCTTAAAAAAAAAAGGGGGTAGATGATCTCATTTCGACTGTTTTTCTTGAAAGAGAAACTGACCTCAGTATCAGGAAGCATCAATAGATTAATAAAAAAAATAAATCTTGTTGTAAATTCCAGGTTTGTCTGATATTAAGCTAGAAGTAGGCATGGCTAACAGGGGAGAGCCCAAATATTAGTCAGATGTACAACGCTAATCACAAACAGTGCTACAGAGGCATTTCTTCTCACGGTAGCATATCAGTATTCTGCAGCAAGTGAGACCTAGAGAGAAAAGAAAAATGTGACGATATTGTTTCAGAGGTTTATGTCTGCCTGGTTTGAATAGCAAAAAACCTTCTTCAGAGGAATCCATTATATTGGCCATAGCGCACGAACATCTGCTGGGAGAACTGTGTCAAAGGGCCCGAGCACATTAACTGTTTAACATGTAACAGCTCGTCAGCTGTCAGCTAAAATAACTTGTTCCATGATTTATGATCAGCACAAAAATTACCAAGCTTCCCCTTAAGTGCGCTCACCTAAAAGTACAAACTAATGGCAATGTAAAAGCAATAAAGACCTCCAACAGGTGCAAATCCCAGATGTTTCCATCCATTAAAAGCTCTTTCTGCTTCATGAAGTAGAATAAGGGTTTTCTGGGTTGCAGGAAATCAAGTGTTAATGCTGCACAAGCCTAAGTCTACCTAGAAGGAGTGATTACTTGCTTAATTGATATGTATGTTTTGTTTGGCAAGCTTCCCTTCTCTGGGGATGAATCAGGGAACACAATTCTTGCTCAGGAGGCAGGGGGAGGGAGGACCAGAGCATAACATTTACCCTCACGGATTCATTGCTCAGCTATAAAAACAGCATTTAGAAGTTAAAAATGAAGAGAAACGCTACGTGCTACACCTCATTTGGAACATCCCCACCGAACTCTTGTTGCATCCAGCTGAAGTTTCATTATTTCCTAATTGCTTCAGTATCCTCCTTTCACAGCAGATAAGGGCTACCAGTTTGGGTACGTGGCCTTGCAGTCAGCTGTGCCACTGAGTAGTACACAACAAATCTTACTCTCTGCATACATGCAAAGTAAAAATTTCTTACTGAGCACATTTTCAATCTTGTTACTTGAATAGAAGACTGTCTCCACAAAACTGCTCCTGAGAAGATTAATCTGCTTCCTTCCATAGCCTGACTTACTCCAGCATAAAAACATTCCCACGTGGAGTAGAGGCGTGACAGCCGTCCTTACCTAAGGGGGCATCACCATCTCCTTTCACTTCAGGTTCAGGCAATTCCCAATGGCCCCTCACCTTCAAAGAAATTTCTTCCTATTTTTGACAGGTGGTTCCCTCACTGTACTTCCTTCCCTTACCACCTTTAAACTTTTGTTGTATAATTCCTTATCTTTGATAGAAGACATCTCATGCTGTCTCTTAATCCTTATTTTTCCTAACATGTCCCTGGATATAAGCTTGGGCTGACTGTTGAGCTTTGGAGTGCACCAGTAACCCCACCATGTAGAATACTGGAAATTATATGAACCAGTGGACACAGAGACCAAACCAAGCCCATATTTACAATGTCTGTCACAGCGTCTAGATAAGAAATACAAGAAACTCAAAGGTACAGGAACAGGGAGAAGGTATTTTGTACATAGCAAGTAGCAACATAAACCTCACAGAAACATAAAAAGGTAGGAAAAAACTAGCCATGAACAGACAAGCAGCATTTCCTAGTTCTGCCAGCGGCCCTGTGACACACACAAACTGTCCCTACTTCCCTCCCTCCGAGCACTGCAACCCATGGGAACCAGTGCCCACGCTCAGAGAGCAGCAGTGGTCCTTCCCTGAGCACCTACTACCTCCCTGAGTGCCAACTCCCCACCCTGTTAGCCTCAGGATACTGTTCCTGAGGCTGAATGACCTGGTCTGATGCTCACCACTGCTACAACTGCATTTGCAGAGCAAAGGAGGAGGCAGGACACGGGGCCTGGAGTCTTACAGGAGGGCAGGAGAAGCCCCTTGTCAGCAGCAAACCATCGGGGTAAGGAGCAAAGCCGCTCTTCAGAAACCCCCAACACAACTAACGACAGCTACGTGGGACTCACAAACAGTGAGGGAGCTCTTTGCAGAGAGACACAAGCTACTTCACCCAAAGGGGTTCTCAAGGCACTAACACACTGCCCTGTGCCCCTGCTGTTGAGCACATCCAGTGGTGACTTCCTACACAGGAAAGTACTCTGCATCCTGCCTTACCAAAACAAGGTAAAAATTATGTTAAAAACAAGCAGACAAACATAACAACTTAGTGGAGCAGCATTTAGCACTGATAATGCCCTTTACACTGTGTAAGCAGATTACAGAGGTTTCTGGCTTCCCCATTTCACAACTCCATTAGGCAGAAAACAATCTACCAGATTTCCACGGTAATCTACGCCTCTGTGCAGAGAGAAGCTGCAAAGGTGTCCCATATAGGAACCAAAATGGCATTTAGGATGAACAAGCAAACTGAAAGCCAGGGCACACACACCACAAGCTTCCCCCACCCTTCCCCTGCATCCTAATTTAAATACCTCTAAAAACAACGCCAGCGTTTATCTATGCAGGCACCCAAAGATTTGTAATCTAAACCCGCCAGCCCGTGACTGGAGCCGGGGCCCGGCCTGCACTCCCCGGGCACAGGGGAGAGGGCAGGGGGGAACCGACAGGCCCTGCCCGAGGCAGGCCCTGGAGGCCCGAAGCCACCCCGGGACACACTTGAGAGGCAAACCGCCCGAGGCGCGGGGAGGCGGGGGCACACACCAGTCCAGCTGGAGAAGAGCTACGCGGACCATGCCCGCGGCGGTCGGGGTCCTCCCGGGAACGGTTCCAGGGGCATAAGGCGGACAGAGGAAGCCCCTCGGCCGGCAGAGGAAGGGAAGCGACCGGCGGCCCGGCCAGCCCCACCGCTACCCCGCAGCCACATGAGCCGCCAGACGCGGAGCGGCCCAGGCCGGCCCGGGAGCCGGGCCCCGGCAGCTCTCACGGCGAGAGCAGCGCAGCCCCTTACCGGCGGGAGCAGCAGGCCCCACAGCGCGGCCCACAGCAGCCCGGCGGCCCTCATCTTCCTCAGCCGCCGTCGCCGCCGCCTGCTCGGGGAAGGGCCTCGGCCGGCCTCGGGCTCCCCCCGCCCGCCACGGATCCTTTCGCCGCCGCCGGCTCCCGGAGCGGCGCCACTTCCTCTTCCGTCCGCCGCGGCCGATAGGGGCGGCCGCTCCTGCCGCCGGCGCGGCCCCCGGGACGCCGCGGCCCGGCCTCCCTTCCCTCCCCCCGCCTTTGCCTCCGCCGCGGGGACGCTCGGCCCCGGCTGCAGGGCGGCACTGCCGGCGGGGGAAGGAGTACCCCGTCCCGCCGCCCCGTCCGGCTCCTGCTGCCGGGCCGAGCCGGGGCCACGGCCGGGTGGGCGCGAAGGGGTCTATCACGGGGAGAGCCAGGGCGGCCCACGCGTGTTCCTGTTGACGGCCAGGGCTGTCCCGTGCCTGCCCCGTGTTTCTTTTTTCCTTGTTCCTCCACTGTGGTTTTCTGGGCGTTCAGCGGCTGTCAGCTTGTAGGGTTTTCTGCCTAGCAGCTCCACGATGTGCAGCTTCGAGGTACTTAATGCTACCTGAAACCCTTCTCAGCCATTTCCGACCAAAGGAAACGGTCAGTTTTGTCCCGCATCTCTCGAGACAAATCTGAGTATTTCGTCTCACTGCATCTTTCTGGATGATCGAACCACAGGAGACATAGAATGACGACAGCAGTGGCTCTTAACCTACAGCAACAACTACACAAGCACAACCTAGAACAAAAAGGTTGAGGGAAATTGCATTATTTGCACTAAAAAAAAAAAAGCATTTCAGAGATGTCTTCCAGGCTTTTAAAACATTAAAAGGGCTGTGATGCACCAGATGTAAGAATCAGCTATGATTTGCAGCAAGGACAGCGCCTGAAACAGCTCCGTGATTTACCGACTGAGGAAGTTACGCAATGTCTTTCACTGGAGGTTGTCACGCACTGGTTACCCTTCGGAAGGGCCAGCACACAGGGAGGTGGAAGAGGCGTAGATAAGAAAGATTATTGGAGAAAGCAGGAGATGTGGCCATGAGCAAGGTGGTGGAGGTGTGAGGGAGGGAGAGGCGAGAGGATGAGAGCTGAACAGCAGTCCAGCATTAGTAAATCAAAGCCCTAGGCGCGTAACCCCTTGCTTGAGTTGCTCACAAACTCAGCAGTTACTACTGAGGAATGAGGTTCCCGCATGCATGGGTTTCCCTCGGTGAATGACAGGACAAAGCCATGTAAAACTGCTCTCCACTGCATTATGGCAAATTTTCATTAAGCTGTTCTGTTGCTGTAAGAATCTGAATAACGTTTAAATACCTGTAAATAGTGTTTTGATCCATACAGATATTTTGATAATAGGCAAGCTTCCCCCCTCCCCATGGACAACCTGCAATTCATCTTTATATCAGCAACAGAACAGGCTTATGCATCTTGTAGATTTGCTAGGCTGCACAAGTGCATCTAACAATTTAATATGCTTAAACAGTGAAAGATAATGGCACATCGTGACTCAGCTAATAATTCATATTCCATGCAGAACTGGTATTTTAAAAAACAGCTAGTACATTGTCCATCTGTGCGTTTCTATTTTAATGCTGTTGTCAGAGTAACCATGACACTTTACGCCCACTACTATCTTCTGAATCTAACATGATCTGGATGACAGATTAATATATATTACTTCAATAAATCTATCAATTCTGTGACCTGTAAAGAGCTAAGGGTACAGGACAGTGTATTTTGGGCTTTGGAAAAAGTGTTTAATTTGAATTGCAAGTGCGTAGGTGCTCACAGGATCGGATTCCACGGTGTGTCTTGCCCTACCAAACACTAATCCCTCTCCTTGCCTTCCCCAGGAAAGCACAGCAGTTTGTATTCTGTCTGCAGCTGAAAAAAAGATGGGTGAGGAGACATACTTGGAGTACAATTTCCTTTAAATAAAAGGAAATTGCTCTCCCAAAAAGTGTATGCCTGGTTTGATCTCCCCTGCCTTCATGCATGTTTGAAGATAACTGTGCAAACCTCTTGCATTAAACACACTCCCCTCAGTCCAGTGGGACTGCGCCGGTAGAAATACCTGTACTGAAGAGCCCTAATGTTAGCTCAGAACTGGGCAGTTCTCATTCAGCACATCAATAAAAACTTCTTAGGTAATCTTTATTGGCAACTGAAGTTGTCACTAATTTTTATCATTAGCTTTAATGTGTAACTGAAACTAAAGACAGATGATCTAGTCTCAAATTTCAGCACTATGAGGAAAAAAAAAATATTATTTCCAATCCCAGGCAGAAGAAATCTAGGTTATAAAGACCTTCAGAGCCTGAAGAATGACTTCAAAGTCTAAAGGATCCTCCTTTTTTTCCAGTTTTAAACCTGAAAAATCCTTATTTGGAATGAACAGTATAGTTTCTACCCATAATCAGTGTAAGATACTAAAAATCTGCACCAAGAATTGTGTACTTTCTATACCACCATAATTATTTCCATCAGAGAAAAGAAGAGCGACTCAGAAGAATCCCTTTCCCAAACAAAACATCAACATGAAATAAAATCTGTGACTCAACTCAAGCATTCCTAAAGCATTAAGGAACAGAGATGTTTAATGTAGGCTTTGAGCACATTAGTTAGAAAGTAGAAACTGAAGCTAAATAACCATTAGCACAGAAGATAAACTGCTGGAATAATACTATACTTATTTTAAATACTTTTCAAAGGGATAATGAAATTATCCCTTCCTTCCCCTTGCCTGATTTCCTCCACATACACACACTTCTAAACACAAATTATTTGACTCATAAGGAAAGACATCCAAAACATCTTCCATTCCAAGGCCATTCTCCTGACTCTCCCATTGCATTAAGTGCTACTTTATGTTTTTTTCATATTTATCAGCCTCTCTGCTTTTGAGTAAACTTATCCCAACCAATGTGCCTTTTTTCATTCCTTTTGCTATATCTCCTTATGCAATTAAATTTGCTCTTCTATTAGCTTCACTTTGAATTACTGTCTAATTCTGTTAATTTTGCATAAATACTATAAACAAAACAGTTGCCTTGTTATATAGGCAGATTTGGGAGGGTGGCTATCAGGTAGTTAAAAGAAAACATATTGCATGATTTTTAAAGGACTAAGATTGTAAAAGGGACTAGACTCTGCTCACTAAACAGTTATGTCACACAAAAGTCAGTAAAGAGAAGATTTGGGGGTCAATCAATACACAAGCTTCAAAGGGATGAAGGAATTTTTAATATGTTTTATTCATTTCTAAGAAGATAAAACACTGACCCAAATACTGAATGTAAATATATTTCTAAGAAATATAGTGGGTGGTAGAGTAATGGGGCAGAATGAAGCAGGTGATAAGCAAAGGGAAGTGGCTTAACCAAGGAAAATTTTACCCCATTATATAAACTGTCTCTTTCAGTGCTTCATATTTCCACAGCTTTTTGGCTGGAGCCTGGAACAAGACAGCAAGATAGCAGTGTGAAACCTTTTGAGTAAAGTAACACTGGGACCTTTGTTACTGGAACATGCCTTCTCTGAGAGACATACACACATGGCAAATAACCAGGACATGTGCAACAGCCTGATAGGACCTCCATCTCCTGGCAAGGAAATGATCCAAAACATAGAAAGACTGGTATTTAAGAATTGTTTACTAACTAAAAACACATGCCTAGCAATTTTTCCCCATGTACTAACAGCCTGACCAGCAGTAAATATCGATCTATACAAGCAAGAGATACCCTAGTTCACTGGATTTTATGCAGCAGAAAGAACAGCCAATTCAAATGCATTTTCAAAGGCGATGTTTAAAGTAGTTGAAAGAAACTAGTGAAAGCCTTTCTCATATGCCATTATGCAGCAAGATCACATTAGCATGCACTAACAAGGACTGTAAACCCTAATTTTCAGTTATATTTTCAAGCTTGTATCACACCCTCAAAGGTATTGAATCAGGTTTTAATATTTCCTGGTGGTAGAGACTGCAAGGGTAAATGTGGGTAACTGCATTTAAAAGCATATTAGTTTCACCATTAATATGCCGCTTCAGCTCACACTGACACTGGACTTTCAAACTTACATATATTAGAACATTTTTTAAAAAATAGATTTCTGTCTAGAATAAGTGCCACTATTTTGTCTGATCTACGAATCCTTAATTTCAGACAGCTCACTGAAGTAATGAATTACTGGTTATCAGTATAACTTCATTCACCTTTAGACTCAGCTCAGGTAAGTTATGTAAGATGTACATGTCTGTCTTAAGCATCAGCAAGATCAAATGCATGTAAATACACTATTATACATAAAAAAAATCCTGTAACCAAGCACTTTTTCTAGCTCTTTGATGAAGAATCTGAAATTAGTTACTCATCCACTTGTAGAGGCCAACATCAGCTTTAAAAGCACACCAAATTCTCTCTCAGTGGTTTAAATATAGATTTTAAGTCAATTTTTTTAACTTCCAGTAAGCCAGAGCAATCATACTAATTCCACTTTAAAGGAATGGATTATTTCCTTCCACATAACATAAGGTAAAGGTTTAAATATAATATACATATATATTAAAACAGTAAAAGACATAATTCAACTTTTTTTTTTGCCCCTGAATTAGGGTGGGCCCTCAGTAATAACAACCTTGATTTTGTTCAGTTGGGATTTATATGCAAACACCAGAGGAAACTTAAAATTTTTTATAAAGAGAATATTCTTCCCATTTACATTGCTTTAATAACAAAAAAAATTAAAAAGGTTCACTGAGTAAAGTAGTTTCAAGAGTAATTTACTGTAGAGGTCTCAACAGACACCTCAAAGTTGTTGTTCTTGTCCAGCTGTTACTACTCTCTTCTAAACAGGATTAAAATTAGGTTAAGAGAACTTCCTCCCATTTGAACTATGTTTTTGGGTAATACTTTAGGATTTTGGTCACGCGAACAGGATGCACAGAAACAGGACATACGGAACAAGTACCACAAGGCGGTTTGGTAGCCATACCACAATGCTTGATAACCCAGTTAGGGCTGGGCTTAGGCAATACAGAGGCCAAAGCACACCACACCATGGGTGTCTCTGCACACCCCACTCTCCCCGAAAGGGCACAGCTTTTTATTATAACATGAGCTTGCTCATCTCTGAGTTCCCAGGTGAACACAGCAGTCCTAGTTCAGTATCGAGCACCTCAAGTTGGGACCTTTTTTGGCACGAGAACACATACTAGTAATGTCCCTGCCTACTCAAAGTGCTTTCACTATTTTCTTTCAAGTTTTCTTGCTCTACATTGCATTGGGACAAAAGGTCTCAATGGAAATCTGGTGTGGCCATGGTGACCTCCTGGCACCTCAGCCTGCAGAGAACCTAGGAGAACATTATGCAAACCTGCCCAGGCACCAGGAATTCTTCATGACCTTTCAGCTCCAATGCATCATACCCTCCCACTGCCTGGAAGCTGAATATCAGATGGATCTAGTTAATTTTCCTGAAGTTTTGGCAGCACAGTGGACTGAAGGCAAATACCCTTTTACCGCTGCTATTTTGTATTAACTCTAAATTTTGATTTATGTCCCATGGAGGTAGTGTTGAATGCAGCAGGCCTCAGCATTTAGAACATCTACAACCTTACATTCATCGCAAAAAGTGTGCCATCTTGCCTTCCAAACATATATGTGCCATCAGTCTGCAACTGCTGAAACCAAAACTAGCTGTCTGGATGGCTCTATACTTTCTGAAAACAGCTTTGTAGCCACTCCGGGAAGAGTATACTACCATCCATTAAAGTTACATTGGCAATCTGTGTCTCAAAGTCCCAGCTTAGTCATGCGTTTAAGTGCCCATTTCCTCCATATACCAATTACACACACATTATGAGTATTTTGCACTTGGTATCAACAAAGCTGTCCTGTGCCTTGCAGATAATAAACATTAACATACACATGTTCTGCTCCCTGCTCATTCCTTAAACATATACCACATTGCCTTTCCATGGCTTCTAAACCTGTCTCACCTCTACATCTCATTTTTCTGTAGTTCCCAATCAACCCATTAGCCTCTCTGACCACCTTCCCCTGGAGTATGAAGAATAATGCGGTAACAAGGAGACTTCATGCTTTCATGCAGCAAAGTACAAAACTGGCTCAGAGCTGCAGGTAGTGGTAAGTTTAAGTTACTCCACAGCTTAATGCTCTTTTGAGGAAACAACTGTCCAACATGCCAGCTCCTACAGAGGACCTATTCTGTACAGGACTAGGAAACCTTGTAACCACATGAATATCAACAGGAAAACCACCGATGTAAGGAACTTGGGCCTTGTGTGCCAGACAAATCACTGCGTACAAAGAAACGGCAGTTTGTCTGCAGAAGCCCAAGCACCAACCTCTTAGAGCATCTCTTTAGGTGCACAGGCACTTCAACGGTAGAGGTAAGCATCTGAAAATTTGAATTTCAAGCATTAACTGCTACTTTGGGTCTGAACTCAATTGATCCAGTCCCTGTATCAAGACAGAAAGGTACACAGTAAGAGTGGTACTACAACAACAAGGGGTAAAAAATACAAGTCTCCACTTATTTTTAAAAATAAATAAGAAATATTTATTCCAAGTATCCTTGTTTTTAGAAAAGCATTCTATTTATGGTTAGTCTTTGTTTTCTGCCCTGAAGTGAATCTAATGAACCAGATATTTTTATTTCAGGACTCCACACTTTTGATATTAATCCTTATAGCGTGTAATTCACCTGTCTTACAAGCTTTAGCATTCAAAGTCTACTTTCAGGAGCCATGAACTAGAAGCATAACCTAGTAAACCAGAGTACTGCAAGTACTCTTTTTAATCAGGCCCACTGAAGATACAAAGCTAGGAAGATGTAGCTTCACCTCATATTCCCTGACTGTCTAACTTTATCTGAATGATTTCATAGCACAGTATCATTAAAACAACTGCCCAAGATTCTTGACCAACGAAGTCTGCAGAACCACGAAGTATCTGGAAACCTTACAGGAACCTACTCACCAGAGATCTTTTTGACACCACTGTAACAAAGCACTGTTTTCTTTCTGCAGTTCATCTCATCTATCTCCACAGCAATTACAAAAGGCAGACAAGATCATTCTTATCTTCAGCTGTTGGGTTTTTATGGCTGTCTCACAGTGCTGATAGCAAAGTAAATCCAAACACAAGAACAGCCATGTGATCATCTTTCACTGACAGATTTTACTTTTTTTTTCCAGTGTTACTGTATTTAGTAACATACAATGAATTTTATAACAATATCTCTTTGGAATTTGGCATTGTCAGATTATGCTTATTCTTGCTGGCACAGTAAGATTAAGGGTATTTATTATTCTCTCAAACATTTCTTGTCTATGCAGAGTAGAAGCTACAGAAGCACCTGATAGTCCAATATGGCAAGACCATACAAAGGAATAGCAGTATATGCCTGGGTTGCAAGTTATCATATTACAGGCTAACTTGGAACACAGCATAACACTACATAATTGTTATCAAGCTGCTACAGGGGGTAAAACCACATATTAGGTTGTTAAAAAGCCAAATACCTTTTCTATATACTGACTACAGATTTATAGAACATTATGGGATAGTCAGTAAAGCTTAGCAGAGAAATTCCCCCCCCCCTTTTTTTTTTTTATGTTAAGACTTTGCCAGACTACACATGAAAGACTTGATCCTGTTCCACTTGCAAGTTATTTTACTTCCAACTACAAAAAGAAACCATAAAACACCATCGAGTCAGAGCAGTAATGTTTCATTGCCACATTGTGTTGATATAAGGTCTTCCCAGCCCGCAAGGTGGATTAACAAGTTTGATTCTTTGGTCTCATTTGCTGTATTTTATCCCAGCCAAGATAAAAAACCCAACCAACCCACCCAAACAAAAAAACCCCAAACCCAAAACAACCACACTGGAGTAGTAGCTTGCATAGAGCAGAGAGAGAAAAGACTTGATGTAAAATTGTGCTCCCTAATGGAGATACTTGATTTTGTGCAATAAAGGTTCAAGCCATGCTGATCCATCCACCTGACCAACAGGTTTTCAGCGCAGAGAAAAATATCGAGATCTTCACAATATGAGAAGAGTGCAAGTTCCTAGTTCAACAGATTTATTATAACCAAGATAGGCTTATGCTGAGTTACATGGAAGATTACAGCTAGATAACGTTTCTAAATATACAGCAAAAAATACCCAAGTCCTAAGACATACTTTTATGTTTGCTTAGATTTTAAAAGTAATGGCACCTTTAATACAATAGCAAAACATTTCCTTTTAATAACGTGAAAACTTAGTTAACTTTAATATGGTCCTAGTTAATACTATATAGGCTGATGAAAACAGATTAATTTTATACCAGATAAGGCTGCTTGGTTTACATAATGAAAACTAAGGGTTTAATAACAAAATTATCTCTGTTGGTTTATTTTTAGGGAGAAGAATTTACATGATCACAAACTTCTTCATTTCTAGTTATGCATATACCACTAATCTAAACACATCAATCAGTCTTATAAACTCCTGTTCAATTTGTTTTCTTACACTGTTAACAAAATACAGCCCATTGTCTTCAACATAGTTGTTCTACCACTATTTTTTCTGGGCAAGTATGGACCAATGAATGCATGAACTCAACGTAATAGCAGATGGATTTGGAGTTATTCTTTAAAACAACTTGGCCACTTTATGCTTCCTCAACAGTACACAGGATTTAGCTTCTTTGAACCCTGTCTTAACAAGGCTGTTGGAATGCATCTGAAGTTAGAAGACAGACATATGAAAGACCTTAAAAAGCTAACTCATGCTAATTTTAAGATATATTAAAATACAGCATGTATTCTAATTCAAGAATAAGGATTTAGTTTTTTAATGGTAGAAAGTTCATAACTGGTCTTACATCTAGAGCAAGGAGGAGAGCGCTCCACTGACTTCCAGCATGACTGGTGCTGATTTGGCAGTAATTTGAACACTTGTTTTTAGTTAATCCCATGACAGCAAGTAGATTTCTTAAGTTTCTGAACTGTTAGTCATTCAAAATTTTGAGTTTGGGAACAGTTGCCAGCGATTGGGAAAAAAACCCCAACACCCTAGCTCTAGCTCTACTTCTGCAGTTTTTCATATCACTTAATAGAAAGATGAATGAGAGCCAAGTGATAAACTATAGTTTGGGTATGGCTAAATATCTGTATTTATGAACCTCTGGAACTCTGCAAGACACTGTTTCCATTTAATGTTCTCCTGCAAGTTTTCACAATATTATTTAAGTTTTTGTCGTTCACATGACTGTATCACTGAAATAATAGTTTTTATTTAAACCATATCATTTAAAAGCATATGCAAGAAAAAAAAAAATCAGTTAATCTAAAAAAAAAAAAGTCTTGAAATTAAGGAGCCAGAAAGACAAGTGAGATACCCTTGAAGTCCTGTGTAGTTACTGCTACAGATAGGTAACAGAGAGTGACCTTTAGTTTAAAATTCAGTAATAGTAATGCAAAATTAGCATAATTGTGAGCATATTGTAGCACCACTTGAAGTTAACTGGTACATATTATTAGCTCTGTGGTAGTAATACCTGTCAGTCACACTACTGCACGTATGGAAGAGAAGCAGGCCAGTAATTGAGAGAAACATCTATTTTTCTAAGCCTCATTTGAGAGTATGTTTACAAAACTTCCATTTTTAGCTCCAAAAGCATTATCACAGCAAGGCAGAAGTTTCACTGGAGTTTGCAGACTCAGCTAACTATATTGCATTAGAGTTCATTCACAATGAAAAGACATTAAAAAAGATACCAAAGTGCAGTTCAGTAGATTTATGCATTAGGGTGTAAGCTATCAAAAAATTAGGTCCGAAGTTTTATTATAGGCTACAAGATCCTATTTAGCAATTCCATTTAGCCCACGTAAGAAGTTCACGCACGATGTTTTCCAATTAAATCAACCTCCGCATTTCTTGGGGCGGGGAGGGGGGAACAAGACAGACTTAAGCCCCAGACAATTCATACTGACTTCCAATCCCATCCTACAAGACAATTTTGTGAGGTTTTTGAGGCACAGCTAGAAAAATCATCCACAGTGCAAATTACAGTTGCTACTACAACACTACCATGACAGACTATTTTAAAAATATCTTACAATAACTCCTCCAGAAGCTATCGTGCTAAGAACACCAAAGCTTGCACTAACCTATTTATAATTCAAGTTCTCTCTCTACTCCATGATAAAGAGGCTTTAGAGAATATGAAAGCACAGTCCAGGGGGTCCTCATAAGACACAGCAGATTTCAGCCTTCTCTCAGTTTCCTATATCTCAACAGTCGCCGAAGTGCCATTTGTGTAGCCACCTTTAGACTTCATGTGGTCCTGAATTGATACAGCCTAGAAAAAAAAAAATATTAGAACATGCATCTTAAAGTCCGGTTGCCAGAGCAATTATTAAAAGCACCAGCTTGATGAGGCAGATGAACCATATGTTTACAGTGCTCGGTCCCTGGGAGTAGGGAGAAATTACAACTAAACACAGAATTGTTAAATGCTATTTTAAGTCTGTGCACAAGATGTGTCTTGCTATCTAAAATCCACTTATTCTTACATCCCTCATCCTGACACAGTTTTGACTTGAGGGTGATCTGTTATCTGGACCTAGTGTCATCAAGTGCATCCACAGAATCCTTATCCAAAAGGTTCACATCAAGTGTAAAGATACTGGGAAAATGAGCAATTCTTGCTGAATATATCTTCCACAGTATCTTATGTTTACAAATCAAAGGACAGTTCTGTTCTGATGAAAAAAAAAAAAAAAAAAAGTAGTCAGATTTTTCTCTCTTACAATTATCTAGTATTTTATTAGCTACCTGCTCTACAGGTTACTGAGTGGAGATTTCTGCTTATCCAAGAGGTGTGCACTTACTGATGAATAGTCACTACTTATCTCTCTTGCCCCAACATGTGCAGTGTGTACAAAATTCATTGGTTCTCCTATCATATTCCGGTCCAGTCTCCGACGCCTCTTCTATAAGAGAGAAGACATCTTAGGTCTCTATTCAGAAAACATGAGCAGCTTTCAGACAGAAACAAGCAGCTGAGTTAAAAAGAGACTGACCCCTAATGACTCCTCATGGCAACCAGTGTCAAGTTTCAGACTGTTTGCAGTAAGAAAGGGTCAAAGTCACTTTTATTATTGCTAATTGAATTTTAGCAAAAACTTTAAGGTTGGAAAGTCAGAGTCTAAGAACTGCAAATGGTCACATGGCCAAAGTTTCTGACAAAAACATACGTAGTTTAGACATTGATAACAGGTCTGGTTTTAGCTTTTGCGTTCATTAGCCCAAACTAATCAAAACAACATGGCAATGAAAGTATTTTCCACATAACTGAATGACAAAATTTAAGATCTGATAAAGGATGGTAGTTGCGCATCTACCTACCGGCTGGGGCTGTTCACCGTTGCACCAATTAAAACAAACCAGGAATTCACTCATTATATTTTTCAGTAGATGATAAGGTCTTGTTAAGTGTAATTATTTCTATAGGATTTAAAGCAGTACAAGGACCAAGATGCAGTTCCTAAAGTGAGTTGAAGAAGGAATTGCTTGTGCAGATTCACTGGTAAAGATCACAGAAAGCATCTGATGAGTACACCTGCAAAGAAATTATTATCATGTAAATTTATACTAAAATATATCAAAGTCTTGTACAAGTTATTGAGCAATAGATATTTCAGAAAACTAAAACAAGACTGTAAAATTCTTAAAACATACCTAGAGAGAAGAGTAGCATCAATTTAAAAATCAGTATATGCATATCAGAAATCAGCGTTAAGAAGACTGCACATTTACTCCCAAACAGACAGTAGTTTGTTCTGGTTTCTTTACAGAAGCGTAATAAAAGCAATGCTAGAATTAAGTCAGGTCTTGTTTTACAGTCCATGATCTGGTTGTAAGCAGAGCTAGCCAATGCTTAGGAACTATTTAGTATTTGCAAAGAAAATACCTTTGAAGCACAACAGATTGAATGCCTAACATTTACAAACAGATGCAAATAAAAGTTTCCTTTTTACATCTGGTATAGCTACTCTTCTTAGACACAGAAGAGCTCCAAGTAAAGAGTATTCTACAACTTCAAAAAGCCCTTAAAA